>OLKM01000415.1:294015-324841 GCA_900291075.1 Melanogrammus aeglefinus
AGGAGGAGGAGGGAGGGGAGGAGGAGGAGGGAGATGACTGGGGTGGAGGAGGAGGAGGTTTGGTGCTTCTGTTCTCAGTACATTCCAGTAGACCCTCCATCCTCCTCCATGAACTGTGGTCACTTCTCCCAGACGAGGTTAGAAAAGGGCTGTGAGGTTTTTCATGTTGACAGAAATCCAATTCCAATTAGTGTTGTTCCTTATCGAGACCGCTGTATTAGTATTTATAGATTGTAATAATGGCCAGCAGGAGTTGATCTAAAACAACATGAGATGTAGAAGAATACGCAGTTCTAAATAATATCCGATGTGAACATGCAATGTGTTAAGAAACGGTTGAAAAAGATTGTTTTCATTTCTTATCGTCCGTAGAGAAAGTTCAGATCTGACCCCGGTCACTTCCTGTCTGACAAAACAAAGCAAACCTCAAAATAACGAGTCAGACCATATATATATATATATATATATATATATATATGTAAGGTATAATGTATAGAACGCTGGTCATTTAGCCCGGTCATTATCCCTGACAGGGCGAGCAGGACACCAGCGCGACGCGGAGGTGTCTTGCTTCGCCTTCTATACATTATTCCGCTTATTACAAGGCTGCTTGCCAAAACGGAAAAATAAGATCACAGGCTGTGTCTTTTTACAATAACCATTCTTAGTGTTGGCCAGCAGAGAAGTAGTCTGCCAAAGGTCGCTTAGCAATCCAATACGCTGGGGTTGATAAGTTACCAGACTACTTGCGGAGTGCTACCAAAGACGTGAATCAGAGGCAAAAAAAACACTTTCCTTTACAGCGGTCATTATATGCTTAGCAACAGAGTTCGATGGTATTGAGAAGAGCCGTGTAATAAATATATATAAACCATGTAACCCAGGGACTCCCTAGGACCCTCTCACTCCCCATCAGACCCCTCAGACCTCCTGCTCCCCTCCTTGTGTTGTGTCCTTAACCTTCGGCTGAAGTCGGGCCTCACAATCCAGCCAGGAATAATATTGATCACCTCAGTGCCTCTAATTACCCTCACTTATCAATGCCTCAAGAATCAATGAGGAGCAATGAGCTGCCCCCAAAGACCCCTCTCTCTCTCTCTCTCTCTCTCTCTCTCTCTCTCTCTCTCTCTCTCTCTCTCTCTCTCTCCGTCTCTCTCTCTCTCTCTCTCTCTCTCTCCGTCTCTCTCCGTCTCTCTCTCCCCTTCTCATTCTCTCTCTTTCGCTCCAACCAGCCTGATATCCTGTTGACCTGCAAACATCTCATCCAAGTCATGTTGTTCAGTTCAGGTTGACGCAAAAGCATTGAGTATATGCTCTCTCCCACCCTCTCTCCGTCTCCGTCTCTCTGTCTCTTTCTCTCCCCCTCTCTGTTGCTCTCTCTTTCTCTCTCTCTCTCCTCCTCTCTCCCCCTCCGTCTCTCTCTCTCTCTCCCTCAAAGTCTCTCTCTTTCTCTCTCTCTCCCTCTCCGTCTCTCTCTTTCTCTCTCTGTCTTTCTCTCCGTCTCTCTCCCTCTCCGTCTCTCTCTCTCTCTCTCTCCCTCTCCCTCTCCCTCTCTGCCTCACTCCGTCTCTGCCTCTCTCTCTCTCTCTCTCTCTCTCTCTCTCTCTCTCTCTCTCTCTCTCTCTCTCTCTCCTCTCTCTCTCTCTCTCTCTCTCTCTCCGTCTCTCCTCTCTTCTTTCTCCGTCTCTCTCTTTCTCTCTCTCTCTCTCTCCTCTCTCTCTCTCTCTCTCTCCTCTCCGTCTCTGCCTCTCCGTCTCTCTCCCTCTCTCTCTCTCTCCCTCTCTGCCTCTCTCCGTCTCTCTCTAATCATTTGAGTGTTTGGCTGTAGCTTTCCCCCCTCTCTCTGAGGGGCTTTCAGGGCTTTAGTCCTCCAGTCGTCATATGGAGACGAGGGTTTGGGAGAGGTTTTTTTTCTGTTAAATCTCCAGACTCTGGACTTTATTAAGAAGGCTTAGTGCTGCTCCGAGTCCTGCTGCTGAAGTTTGGACCAAAACAACATAAAAAGTTGAGTTAAAATTCTAAATGTAAGGTTTGAACATATCTCCCCCTGGGTGAACCAGGTGCACTGTAGAGTGGAGGGGAGGAGGAGAGCGGGGGTGGGGGGGGATGGTGACGTCTCCTGCTGAGCCAGAAGTGTGTGTGTGTGTGTGTGTGTGTGTCTGTCTGGGTGTGCTTGGTTGTATCATGCAGATCCACACTACACAATAAGCTGAAAACAGACCTCTGTGTGATAACACGTCCAGCTCCTGTGTGAGGCTCTGAGACTGTGAGGGTGTGAGGGCCCACTCACACTAGGGCCGAGGTGTGCCGTGGCCAAAGTACAGATGCTAATGAGATGACACGCTCACGCGCGCGGATACGCAACGTGAGCTGGATGAAGTAGTCCTTGCGCGACCCTTCTTTCTTTATAGGTCCATGCCCTTGTTCCCCACAATAATCATTTTAAACAATGGTGGCAAGCGGTTCACGAGTGGGTTTACGTTGGTGCGATATTGAAGTCGAGTGTTTACTTGAAATTTGGGCCGACGGCAGCATTCAGTCGCAGCTGGACACCACACATCTCGTTGTTGTTCTCCATTGTTGTTGTGGCGGCGAGTACGCTTGGTGATGACGTATTACGATGTGATGACGTATGCATGAAGGAGCAATCGTGCCCAGGCTACGGCCTTTGGGAGCAGTGTGACCACGGGGGGAGTGGGGATGGGGGCAATCGTGCTGAGTCTTCCTGCAGCACGGAACAGGCAGATGTGCCTAGTGTGAGTGCGCTCTGAGGCTGTAAGGCTGTTAGGCTCTGAGACTGTAAGGCTGTGAGGCTGTTAGGCTCTGAGACTGTAAGGCTGTGAGGCTGTGAGACTGGGAGGGTGTGAGACTGTGAGGCTGTGAGACTGTTAGACTCTGAGACTGGGAGGGTCTGAGACTGTGAGGCTGTGAGGCTGTGAGGCTGTGAGGCTGTGAGGCTGTGAGGGTGTGAGGCTGTGAGGCTCTGAGGCTCTGAGGCTCTGAGGCTGTGAGGGTGTTCATCAGGGAGCAGCGAGGTCTTATTGAGAACAGGAGCAGGCTGGTATAGTGGTGAGGGGTTCCACTCCCAGTCATCCTAGAGCCTCCCCGTTCCACTAGTCTGCTCTGTGATCTATAGTTAGTCCTGACTGAGGGGGGGCGGGGGGGACCTCCGCCTCAGACATAAGTTGACAGCCTGTCAGATGAGACCACACCAGGGGACACACACCTGAGGAATTATCCTCCAATGAGCTCCCAGTCGGCCTTGAACATAAACACACACACACATGAACGCACACGTGCACATATCACACACACACACACACACACAACGCACACGCACACACACAAACGCACACACCAACGTTTGTACGAGTAAACAAATGCAAGCAAATTACTGAGGGAAAAAGCCATTAACTGTAAAAAAATGCAAGCATAAAAAACAGTGACACACACACTGATACACGCACAGATGCATGCACACACACACACACACACACACACACACACACACACACACACACACACACACACACACACACACACACACACACACACACACACACACACACACACACACACACACACACACACACACACACACACATTCAAGTTCAATAGTTGTGTCAATGTGACAAATGATGGATGCATCCTGCAAATATGCTTCCTATCTCTCCACCTCCACACATCCCTCCTGGTCACTCCCTGTCTCTCTCTGTCTGTATCCCTCCCCCCTCGCTCCCTCCCTCCAGCTATCTTAGAAAACAATGGCTTCAAAGCTTAATGTTCGCTCTCGCTCTCGCTCTCGCTCTCTCTCTCTCTCTCTCTCTCTCTCTCTCGCGCTCTCGCTCTCGCTCTCTCTCTCTCTCTCTCTCTCTCTCTCTCTCTCTCCTCTCTCTCTCTCTCTCTCTCTCTCTCTCTCTCTCTCTCTCTCTCTCTCTCTCTCTCTCTCTCTCTCTCTCTCTCTCTCTCTCTCTCTCTCTCTCTCTCTCTCTCTTCTCTCTCTCTCTCTCTTTTTTCTCTCTCTCTCTCTCTTTGTCTATCTATATTTCTATGCTCCAGGTACGCGGTGCTCAGGCACCCAGCGGGGTGGCTCTATGTGTATCTCTATATCTATATTTCTATGCTCCAGGTACGCGGTGCTCAGGGACCCAGCGGGGTGGCTCGCCGTGCACCCGGTCCGGGGGACGGTGAACACTACGACGGCCCTGGACCGAGAGTCGCCCCACGTCAGGAACAACCAGTACACCGCCGTATTCATCGCCACCGACAACGGTACGCCTGGTAGTCCTGGTGGTCTGAGGCTCTGGTCTCGTGATCTGGGGGTCGTCATGAGGTGGGGTGTGTGTGTCTGTGTCTCAAGGGATACATCAGACCAGACCCATCAGACCAGCTCCCACCAGACCAGCTCCCACCAGTCTTCTGTGTGTTCTATGGTTTCTATGGTTTCTCAGTGTTCTGTATGTTCTCAGTGTTCTGTGTGTTCTCAGAGTTCTGTGTGTTCTGTGTTATATGGTTTCTCAGTGTTCTGTGTGTTCTCAGAGTTCTGTGTGTTCTCAGATTTCTATGTGTTCTCAGTGTTCTCAGCGTTCTGTGTGTTCTCAGTGTTCTGTGTGTTCTCAGTGTTCTGTGTGTTCTCAGAGTTCTGTGTGTTCTCAGAGTTCTGTGTGTTCTCAGTGTTCTCAGCGTTCTGTGTGTTCTCAGCGTTCTGTGTGTTCTCAGCGTTCTGTGTGTTCTCAGCGTTCTGTGTGTTCTCGGCGTTCTGTGTGTTCTCAGCGTTCTGTGTGTTCTCGGCTGTGTGTTCTCAGTGTCTGTTCTGTGTGTTCTCAGTGTTCTGTGTGTTCTCAGCTTTCTGTGTGTTCTCAGCTTTCTGTGTGTTCTCCGTGTTCTCAGTGTTTTGTGTGTTCTCAGCGTTCTGTGTTCTCAGTATTCTGTGTGTTCTGTGTGTTCTCAGTGTTTTGTGTGTTCTCAGCTTTCTGTGTGTTCTGTGTGTTCTCAGCGTTCTGTGTGTTCTCAGTGTTCTCAGTGTTCTGTGTGTTCTGTGTGTTCTCAGTGTTCTGTGTTCTCAGTATTCTGTGTGTTCTGTGTGTTCTCAGTGTTCTGTGTGTTCTCAGCTTTCTGTGTGTTCTGTGTGTTCTCAGCGTTCTGTGTGTTCTCAGTGTTCTGTGTGTTCTGTGTGTTCTCAGCGTTCTGTGTGTTTTGTGTGTTCTGTGTGTTCTCAGTGTTTTATGTGTTCTTAGCATTCTGTGTGTTCTCAGCGTTCTGTGTGTTCTCAGTGTTCTGTGTGTTCTGTGTGTTCTCAGTGTTTTGTGTGTTCTGTGTGTTCTCAGCGTTCTGTGTGTTCTGTGTGTTCTCAGTGTTCTGTGTGTTCTGTGTGTTCTCAGCGTTCTGTGTGTTCTCAGTGTTCTCAGTTTTCTCAGTGAGAGGCGCTCATGTATAGAAATGTATTTAGAAATGAGTTTCCTTGAATAAGGGCTCTACGTTTAATTACCACCCTCCTCCATGTGTGAATGAGTCATTATTGAATGTGTATGCTACTTGTTTTCATTGTGTTTTGTTGTAAGTTCCTCGTGTTATGAGCGTTGCTATGATTTAGTTCTGTTTTATTCATTTAATTACGGATCGCAAGAAGTGCAGTCGAGTTCCAATGTGCTGCTGATTCACCGTGATGGGAACCCTTTATTATTCTGGGATGTCTGCGCTATCAGACACAGCGACCGCTGGCTAACCATCTGGGACCACCGGCTAGCTAGATGGGTTATTATGGTCTGCTGAGCTCTACAGACAGAGAGGAGGAGGAAGAGGAGGAGGACGATGGGGATTAATATGAGGAAGAGGAGAATCCAATTCACTGACAGATGATAGCAAAGTTCCTCAAACCTGGGCTGTACTGAACATGAACTTCTTGAGATGTATTTTTAGGTTTAATGCGGTGAGTTAATGTCACACTGGGGTCTAATCTGCTGTATCTCCACCGTGACTAACGGGACATGAATGTTTCATTTGATTTCTCGCTTATAGAGAGCTCTGAAATTTATCACCAGGGGGAGGAAGAGGAGGTGCAGGAGGAGGAGGGGAGGAGGATGAAGAGTAGGGGGAGGAGGAGGAGGATGAAGTGGTGGGAGATGAAGATGAAGAGAGGAGGATCAGGAGGAGGAGAAGGGGAGGAGGGGAACTGTGATAAGGAGCAGTGTGAGGTGGGGGTGGAGGAGTGTGAGGAGGAGGAGTGTTAGGAGGAGCATTCTATAGGCAAGGAGTAGTTCTTTAGTGAGAAGGAGGATACAGGCCATTTGTTTGAGGAGGTGTGAGGCATTGGGAGATAAAGCTGTTTGGTCCCTGAGGCCCTTGAGGAGACGGCAGCATTACTGTCAGCCTGTGAGGCGTCTCTCACTTAAAAACACAAACTCTTCTCTTCATCATGTAAATGTCTGTACACACTGTCTCTCTGACGTTCTAACAGCGGGTTAGTCCTCACAGATCATGACCTCTGGACTGTATGGAGAGACCTACAACCATCAGAGCAGTGTGGTATCAGGGGTCGCCATCTTTGGGATTTAGGACAGTGCCTGAACGCTCTCCCATTGGACGCTCCTCTGTAGAGTCATCGTATCAGACCCGACCCCTAGCAGATCCACGGTTGTGACTGGCTGACCCAGTCCAGGTCTGATTGAGTCTGAACGGGAGAAAGGTCAAACTCTGCTGAGATAAACACTCAGACCTCCGAAGTCCTGATCACCACAAGTGTCCTACCTCCACCAAACCTTAAACAAACCTCCACCAAACCTTAAACAAACCTTAAAGGGGACACTTTTCCTGGGATTTGGGGTGTTGTTTTGGGTCTCTGGTGCTCCTACACACATACAAACTTTGAAAAAAGTCTGTACATGATTTTTTGAGTGAGATATGGATTTCTGAAAGAACCCCGCATACAGTTACCAAACGAGCGAGTCAGTTTCGGCGCCCCCTCCTACGTAGGAAGGGGGCACAGTTGAATATTACCTCCCACTTCCCCACTCCCCCCCAATCAGAGCATAGCTAAGATTTTGTGGACCAGCGGACGAGCCGCTCCAGTGGGGGGAACTCGGCGGCAGCCCTGCAGCTAAGATCCGGGAGTACAATCCCTTTCTCGGCCGGACTGCCGTCGAAGCTTCGGCGGCAGTCCGGAGGAGAAGACATGGGTTGTACTCCCGGAGCTGAGCTGTCGGGCTGCCGCCGAGCTACCCCTGCCGGATTGCCGTCTAAGCCGTCCAGCCGCCGCCGAAGCTTCGGCGGCAGTCCGGCAGCTCCGGCGGTGCACTCCAGGAGCTGGTCTGCGGCCGAAGCTTTCCGGCTGCTCCGGCGGGTGTACTCCGGGAGCTTCGGTGAACAGCTCGTTGGAGGAGACACCAGACGTGGAGCCTTGTGGATGATGTGATGAACTGGCTGTGATTATGTGATGCTTCATATGAAGGTGTTGAGATATTGTTGGAACCGTTCAACAACTCGTTTGGCAGGCTATCCGTCCGAATGCTAACTAGCTAATAAATTAAGAATGTATTATTTATTACATATGACACTTTAATAAAGGCGCCTTCAGACAAGAGGCAGCGTTGGGAGCAGCAGTCATGACGTCTGAGTGCCTTCATATGTACTGGTGTTGGGGACCGACCAGCCCTTAAGACTTCCTTATCTGCTTAAGACTCACCACACGCTGGGGAATAAGAAGAACACTAACCCTAACATCCGAGCATACAATTCCTCAAACAATGTAGAGATAAAACAGCAGAGCAGCCAACAGCCAATCAGGACATGAGCTGGGGGGACACTGGGCCCTGATTGGTCCAGAGGCTCCCAGGCTGTGCTCACCGCCGCCCCTTTCTGAATCAACTCCATTAATCCAACATCAACACAGGAGATTAACTTTGCTGATTAATGGGGATGCAATGACAATTAAATAGAAGATAACTAATAATGTGTTTGTGTATGTGTGTGTGTGTGTGTGTGTGTGTGTGTGCCTGTGTGTGTGTGTGTGTGTGTGTTCAGGCAGCCCCCCGGCAACAGGGACCGGCTCCCTGGTGGTCCACCTGGGAGACGTCAACGACCACGCCCCCTCCGTGTTCCCGGCGACGGTGCGCGTGTGTGAGGCGGCCCGGGAGGTGGGGCTGGTGGGGGGCCGGGATCGCGACCTGGACCCCAACGCCGGGCCCTTCAGGATAGAGCTGGGGGCCGCGGCCGGCCTGCAGGACACCTGGGAGGTCAGCAGGGTCAACGGTAGGGCACAACCACACACACACACACACACACACACACACACACACACGGACACAGACACACACACACACACACACACACACACACACACACACACACACACACACACACACACACACACACACACACACACACACACACACACACACACACATTATTAGTTATCTTCTATTTAATTGTCATTGCATCCCCATTGATCAGCTGACACACACACACACACACATACACCTACACACACACGGACATAGACATACACACACGGGCACGCGCGCGCGCACACACACACACACACACACACACACACACACACACACACACACACACACACACACACACACACACACACACACACACACACACACACACACACACACACACACACACACACACACACACACACACAGACATGAACCTTAACCCCGCCTTCTGCCTTACCTTTACAACCTTAACTCTGTGTGTGTGTGCGTGTGTGTGTGTCTGTGTCCAGCCACACACTCCCAGATCCTGATGCTCCAGCCCCTGAAGTCGGCCAACTACCGCGTCCCGCTGCTGATCACCGACTCCGGGGACCCGGCCCTCTCCAGCAGCACTGAGCTCAGGGTCCAGGTCTGCATCTGCAGGAAGAGCAGGATGATCTGTAGCTCCGCCCCCTTCTTGAGGGCCCGCCTCCTGCTGCTGGCCGCCGCAACCCTGCTGTCCTGGACCGGTGAGTCTCCACCCACCTCCAGCAACACCACCTTCATGACCGCACCACCTTCACCTCAACCACCACCACCTTCTCCTCAACCACCACCAGCTAAACCTCCACCAACACCTCCAACACCTTAACCTCCACCACAACCACCACCACCTTAACCTCTGACACACACACATAACCACACAAACACACACACACATAACCACACAAACACACAGACATAACCACACACACACACACGCACATACAAGCCCAGCTTACCTGGTGACATTGTAATAACAAATGAGGTTTTCATGACTAAAATAAAAGCGAAGCGAAGATGCAATCTTATCTATAAATCTATTGTGTGATGCTCACATATTGGCTGTTGTGATATTACAGTGTTGTATTCAGTTAGCGTTAGTCAACATGCTAGCTGGAGGCTGAAGAAATGAGAGGAGGATAAATGGATTAGAGTTTAGAGTAACGCCAACCTTTAATCAACAGTAAGGTTGGCTCTATGGAGCAGAGACCACAGCGCCTCCCGTTGGCCGGCCACGGAACTGTAGGCGTCAGCGTGCTAAGCTAAACGTGTGTGTGTGTGTGTGTGTGTGTGTGTGTGTGTGTGTGTGTGTGTGTGTGTGTGTGTGTGTGTGTGTGTGTGTGTGTGTGTGTGTGTGTGTGTGTGTGTGTGTGTGTGTGTGTGTGTGTGTGTGTGTGTGTGTGTGTGTGTGTGTGTGTGTGTGTGTGTGTGTGTATTCCCTCCTATGGGGGCTTTCATGGCTGACAGACTCTCACGCTCTGGGGAAGTGCTCAGCTTGTATTACCTATTGCTACAGTTTACAGTTTTTCTGTGGTCTTTGTAGTTCTGGCTGTGCTACTTATAGTTCCAGCTGTGGATCTTGTAGCCCAAGCTGTGGTACTTGTAGTTCTAGCTATGATCTTTGTAGTTCTAGCTGTTGTACTTGTTGTTCTAGCTGTGATCTTTGTAGTTCTAGCTGTTGTACTTGTACTGTAGTTCTAGTTGTGATACTTGTAGCTCTAGCTGTTGTACTTGTAGCTCTAGCTGTTGTACTTGTAGTTCTAGCTGTTGTACTTGTAGCTCTAGCTGTGATCTTTGTAGTTCTAGCTGTTGTACTTGTACTGTAGTTCTAGTTGTGATACTTGTAGCTCTAGCTGTTGTACTTGTAGCTCTAGCTGTGGTACTTGTAGTTCTAGCTGTGATCTTTGTAGTTCTAGCTGTTGTACTTGTACTGTAGTTCTAGTTGTGATACTTGTAGCTCTAGCTGTTGTACTTGTAGCTCTAGCTTTGGTACTTGTAGTTCTAGCTGTTGTACTTGTAGCTCTAGCTGTTGTACTTGTAGCTCTAGCTGTGGTACTTGTAGTTCTAGCTGTGATCTTTGTGGTTCTAGCTGTGGTACTTGTAGTTCTAGCTGTGATCTTTGTGGTTCTAGCTGTGGTACTTGTAGTTCTCAGCAGGTTCCTGTGGTCCACTGTGGGTCCAGGCTTTCAGACCAAACCTGCATACCTTCAGGGTAGAGGGGGTCCTCGGGGTCTGGGAGGAGGTTTCATCCTTTTAGCTCCTGTTGAGTACCCCCCACCCCCCACGCGCTCTTCAAACGGAGGCCAAACTGAGCCTTCCTCCGCTCGGTTTCCATGAGAGCAGAGAGCGCTACAGAGAGCGGTGCTTTGATCTGTTCAGCGCTTTGGTTCTCAGCCCACGCTGGCGCTCTCCAAAGGCTCCCAGCTCTCTGTTCACTAAACAACCACACAATGAATATACGCTCACAATAATCCTTATGAACACAAACCTTTATTAGATTAGAGTTTACGCCACCATACCCATCTCTCTGCCCCCCCCCCCCCCCTCTCTCTCTCTCCTCCTCTCTCCGTCTAATGCTCTCTCCTCTCTTTACCTCTCTCATCCACTCTCCACCTACTATATTTCTAGCTGTTCCTCTCTGGGTTGTGTGTGTGTGTGTGTGCGTGCGTGCGTGCGTGTGTGCGTGCGTGCGTGTGTGCGCGTGATTGTGCGTGGGCTGCAGTGATGAATTGATTACAGTAAGTTTTGTGTTTCCATGTCCAGGGTACTGACTTCTCCGCCCAAAGGTCTGATCCCCTCACCACACACACACACACACACACACACACACACACACACACACACACACACACACACACACACACACACACACACACACACACACACACACACACACACACACACACACACACATTCACACACACACACACACACACACGCGCGCGCTGGGGGTAGCTTGTATTTCCTATATATATATTTTACAGTTTTTCTCAGTCGCTTTGGTACATTTATCGAATCATCCTCGACATTTCTCAAAACAATTCGTACAAAAAGCAAAACACAGGATTACCTGCAAAAGCCAGTCTCTTGCTCAAAATCCTTAGTTCATCTCTGAAAAGTAAATATCTGTGTCAATGAACATGTCAGTGCCATCAGAATGACAATTCCTTCTGTCGTTTTGTGTACAGATAAGACAGTAAAATTGCATCGTCATGTTGTCAATATGATAGTGTACTGAGTGATGTTCTGATGCAAACTATGGCTAAAGTTTTGAAGACAATTATTGTAATTTACAAAAGTTACACACTTAGAAATTACACACACATGTATGTGGGAGATTGAAAAGGTGACAAGCTATATTGTATGGCCCAATAATTGCCATGTGAGTTAGCACACCATTCTGAGAGATAGCATCACTTATACTTATGTCCCTGCCCCACTGGCCTGGCACATCAACTGTACCTCTGTGGCCGAAGATATTTCAACCATGCCTTCAGTGTTTCGTTAGGTTGAAGCCAGCCTCATCTATGTAGATGAAGTTGTGCGGTGGTTCCATTATCCGTTCCATTATACATTAAATCCAGAAGACACAAAATGAGTTTTATGAATTACATGCATTTTCATTTTGGACAAGATACAGTTACCGGTATATCAAATGTATACAGCACATATTGCATCTTATTTTCTAAATCCATAGAAAATGTGTAAAGGACTTTACTTACTGTACTGTATATCACCATACGATGTTACTGTTTACTGTGAGGTACAGTTACTGCATGCTCATACATGCTTTACCTGTACATACTGGTAGCGCAGCTCCTTCACTCTTTCACCATTTTTTTGAAATAGAACCTTGTATCGCTGCTTCGTATTACTGTAATTTGGTGTCTTTTCAGCACCCTGTAAATGGTTGAGATGCTGTCTGTTTGGATGTTTTCAAAGATATTGTTGTCCTCTATAATGGCACTCTTTATCTCCCTTAGTTTTATGGCAGTGTTTTCTACAACCATGGTGCAATTAGCCTCCTCCTGTTCAGGTGTGGAAAGGAGCCCTCTACCACCCCTGTGAAGTTGTCTTGCAGTCCATGTGGAACAAATATAGTAATGCAAAACACAAAATTTAGTAAGATGAAATGTCACTGTGTAAAGTATACTTACTGTATATTGTAAAATGCAAGTGGAATACTGTAATATTCTAGGAAGCATTACAGAAATTATACAGTACAGTGCTTGTTGTTAGATTACATACCTGTTCTGTTGACAGAAAGTCTGAATGATTGAGGACACAGTTGTTCTTACAACTTTTGGCTGCACCCTTCGACCAGCCTCGGCCATTGTAAGCCCATGATTGAGGATGTGGTCTACAAGTGTGGCTATTATCTAATTAGGAACGCTCATATGTCCATTGTCCTTGGCCTCTTCTGCCTCTTCCTCTTTTTTGCTTCCCAACTCCTCCGCCACGCAGCCTCACCCCTCTTCCTCTTCCTCTTCTCTGACTTTAAGCCCATCCAATTCATTGTCCTTCCATTGTCAGACATTCTCCATTCTAACATTGTGTTGTGCTCCAGCTATATATATATATACTTGCCAGTTCATGGTTCATGAGATGCACCTTTGAGCTATTTCAGTAAACTGGTTGATCGTTGGTTGAGCTAACGCTTCACACATATCCCTTCTTTAGGGAAAGTCAAGATTCACCTGGTAGCAATTTACCAATTCAGGACAGATTTTGAAAAAATTCTAATGGAAATGTATAGAAATATGCTTGACATATTATGACAACTTGTTCAACCATTTTGCATGTAAAGACTTATGTAATGTACTAATGCCTAAATGTTGTGGGGGGTGAGACTATTCAACAGAGACCCGTACATTTTTATCAACATGACATAAGCAATTGATAATGTAGGAAAGAGCAGAGAATTGTACATTGATACTCTGTCTAGAGTGAGCGTCCTGGTCGTCACTTGTTTACTGTGATTGATCCCCAACGATCAGTCTCAGAGGTAACCTTCTGATGTCCTCTCTCTCTCTCTCTCTCTCTCTCTCTCTCTCTCTCTCTCTCTCTCTCTCTCTCTCTCTCTCTCTCTCTCTCTCTCTCTCTCTCTCTCTCTCTCCTGTCTCTCTCTCTCTCCTCTCTCTCTCTCTCTCTCTCTCTCTCTCTCTCTCTCTCTCTCTCTCTCTCTCCCCCCTCTCCCTCCCCCTGCTGCAGGTCTGTAGATTCTCCATCTCTTCTTCTGCAACAACTGCCCCCCCCCCAGGAACCAGGTTTACAGGAGCAGGAGAGGGAGAGCTGAATCCTAATCCACCCCCCCCCGCCCCCCCCCCGCATTAGGTGATGTAGGTTCCTTCCTCCCCCTCCACCCTCCCCCCTCCTCAGTGGGGGGGGGGGGGGGGGGCTGTGGGGTCTGGATGTCTGGTGGGCACCAGCAGAACTCTACAGGAGATCAGAACATAGGGGTCTCTAGTGGTCTACTGGTTTCTAGTTCTCTAGGGGAGTCTCTAGTGGTCTCCAGGTCTCTAGTGGTCTCTAGTGGTCTCCAGGTCTCTAGTGGTCTCCAGGTCTCTAGTGGTCTCTAGTGGTCTCCAGGTCTCTAGTGGTCTCTAGTGGTCTCCAGGTCTCTAGTGGTCTCCAGGTCTCTAGTGGTCTCCAGGTCTCTAGTGGTCTCTAGGGCTCTCTAGTGGTCTCTAGGGGTCTCTAGTGGTCTCTAGAATCTCAGAAAAGATAAAAAAAGATTTATGTAAACTTGTTTGCTTCTCTTTCACTTTACTTCTGTTTTTGAGTTGTCATGGAGTGGATTAAACCGTATCTTTATAGTTATAACGTGAACCCAAAAGATAACGATATTGAATAAATATTTTATTTTTGACTATTTTCAAGAGATACTGTATGGATTAATTTATGTACTTTGATTGCAGGATCCAGCCCCCTGAATAAATGTATAAAAAGTAAAGTAAAGAGAAGACTATTGGGCCTTGTTTGTTTTGCAGGGAGTTTGTGGATCTTAGTGCAGTGTTTTCTAATGCTGTCGATGTGTTAACTCTTTTGAACGTGCGTCCCTTCAGAATATGTGAATATGGCGCCTCATTCCTGGGCTGTGTTGGAATTGGCTGAGGGTAGGCTCCCTCTGTACGGTGGACACTGTACAGGGAAAACTGCTCACTGTACAGGGGTACGGGGATCCACACCCTCGTGAGCTCCAGAAGCCAGGCTCTGTGTAGGAACACAGGCTGTGACCACCGCATAACCCACTATGGAAACGCTATGCATCATGGGATATAGTGCTGAAGTGTGCATCAGGTTTGCACTTATTGTGGGTATTAAGTAGTGCACGATGTCAGGCCCAAGTGAGCCAGTTCCTACACAGCCTGGAGTTCTGGTTTTCTAACCTTTGACCTTTCACCCCCCCTTGTCAGCCTCCATGTTGAGTCACAGGACACTGTACAGGACATGAAATGGACGCCTTTGTTGTGGTCGTGTTGCTGTTTCTCTGGTGCTCTGAGGAAACAGAGAGTGGGTTTCTGTGGTCGACCCGATAAAGGGAAGAAAATGACATGTCTGTCTTTTGCACTAATTTAATAAAGGCGTTACTGAAAGAAGAACAAATGCTTTGGTTTGTCCGGTTGTGAAAACGTTTTTTTCTTCTTCTGCTACTAATGGAATCTGGAAACCTGCTGAGAGAAATGTGTGTGTGTGTGTGTGTGTATTTGTGTGTATATGTGTGTTGGTATGTGTGTGTGTAGATTTGTTTAGATGTGTTAGGTTCATTCAGGCCCACCTCAAATCCATGCCCCAAAAACTTGACTAGCTCGCTAGTATTAGCACGAGGTCTGCGTGTGGAAAACTCCTCTCATGCGCAGTGAGTGCACGGTAGACAGACAGACAGGCAGAGTCAGACAGACAGGCAAATAGACAGACAGGCACTGGATTATTATTTTTTTGTCATAGCGTTTACTTTAATAATTGATTTTCAGGATGTAAAGAGAATGTCAGAATATGACAGAAGATGCTTCTAGAATAAATTGCCCGCCAGAGCTTTTATTGACATTGGTGTCAAATTATTTGTATTCTCTCCTGCTGAACAGATAGGCATTGCCCGAATACATTAATATTTTAACAAAATATTGTAGAACATTCAAAGATATTCATCAGTTATCTAAACCCCGCTGAATAAGTGAACCTAAAGTCTACGTAATTAATTAAGCGAATGAAGGAGGGTCTTATTCTTTTAACCATTATGATTGGATTAGAGAACGTGTCAATCCCAGTCTGATAGAGGAAATACTTTCTGTTTGTGTGTTTCAGACGTCTAAAATAAAGCTGCCTGGAGCTGGACTCTCCTTGACTTCAAGCTTTAATTCAAATATAAACCAAAAACCATCAGTGTGAATTAAACCTCTTATTGTCTTCTTCCCCAGAGTCACCACCTCCATCCCATAATAATGATCCTTTATACTAAGCCGTTTAGCCTCATCATCCTGCCCAGATATTTCATTAAACCCAGATTAAAAGAGCTCGTTAATGAGAGCTAATGAGCGTCCTCTCTCCCGGTGTCAGGAGGTAAGAACCGCCCTGAACCGCCCTGAACCGCCGTGACCCGCCCTGAACTGCCCTGAACCGCCGTGACCCGCCCGGGTCGACAGACCGGGATCAGTGATAAGGACAAGCCGGTTCTCTCTTATCCATCATCACACGTGTCCTCCAGCAAAGAACAGAGAACCGATCAGCGGGAACCAGAGGAGCGACCGCCCGGAGGAGTTCAGCCCCTCGGGGGAGGAGGGGGTTCAGCTCCTGGGGGCAGGAGGGGGTTCAGCCCCTCGGGGAGGAGGGAGTTCAGCCCCTGGGGGGAGGAGGGAGTTCAGCCCCTTGGAGAAACAACAGAGGTAGGGGTGAAAACAGAGAGGTAGGGGGTAATAGCAGAGAGGAAGGGAGTAGCAACAGAGAGGTAGGGGTAACAGCAGAGAGGTAGGAGGTGACAACAGAGAGGTAGGGGTTAACAACAGAGGTAGGGGTGCAGAGTTTACAGCGTTTGTATCTGAATGATGTATTGTAATGCATAATAATATTCCATTATCCGTGCTGCCAGTCTGCCAGCGGCTGACGGCCTCCAGCTGTTTCCTACCCGGGGGGAGGAGGAGGAGCTCTTTGAAGGAGATGGCGTGCTCAGACCCTCAGGGCCTCGGCGCTGATCAAACCCACACATCACGTCTTAAGGCACAGCGTTTGTTCTTGTTACGGAGTTGAAGCATGGCCTTAGAAAAATTAATGTGTAAACGTAAGACTAACACTTGTCTTAATCTAACCCTGACTCAACCCTGACCCAGTGTGTGTGTGTGTGTGTGTGTGTGTGTGTGTGTGTGTGTGTGTGTGTGTTGGGACGGAGATAAGGTCATTCCTCCTTATCTCCGTCCTGCTAGCGGCCGTCGGTCTGTCCTCCTCCTCCGGTGGTCCGTCTGTCCCCCTCCTTTAAATCAAATATACATTGTAATTCTCGTTCTACTTCAGATGATTGCAGTTGAACTGATGGTCCTGAAGGCCTTCTGAGGCTCTGCCTTCTACAGACCAGCGTGGCCGTGGGTCAGAGGGGCTTCATTAACCAGATCCACCCTGAGGGGTGTTCATCTCTGACAGCATGGGGACGTTTAAACCCGGCTGACCGGCCCACGCAGGTCACTTTATAATTGGCTGTAAACCGGTTTGAGTTCTGGTTCTGGTTTGAAAACGGGGACGTGCTGCAGAGGTGAAACAATTACTAGACAACGATCACTTCTCATTTATTTTCCGGAGAAAACATGCTGGTAACATGCTGTCCTCTAGAGCTGAAGAAAGAAACCACACACACACACACACACACACACACACACACACACACACACACACACACACACACACACACACACACACACACACACACACACACACACACTCTCACACAGGCACGCACGAACATGTAACACACATGCACACACACACACACGTGCACGCAACAGACAGACAACACATACAGCTGCACTCAACCCACGTGCGTTCATAACACATGTGCACACTGCAGGCACACAGACATACATGGATACAATACACATGTGCACAAAACACACCACAATAACCACATGGACACACAAACGTGAACCCACAAATTGAGTGCAGCTCCCAGCATGCCCCAGCCCGTGGTTTAGCAGAGTTATTCTGGGCAGCGGGCTTCATGTTTCCAGGCTGATGACAGAGATAGGATGGGAGCCTTTTGCCAGCAGTGTGTTGACAACCAGAACCCTGTAATCCTCTAATTGTTGTGCAAGAGAGAGGGAGAGACCCTGCTGCATCCGTTATGTTCCCTCTCCTCTCACAACACCACACACGTCCCTCACACCCTGTGGTTCAGGAGGCTGTGGTCTGAAACCAGCAGGGGTTTAGCCAGCAGAGGGGCGACTGGTTCTGGAGAGCGGCTGAAACATGGAGACAGAACAAAGCAGCAAGGAGCCTGCTCTCCAACCACCACATCCACACATCCACATATACAGCAGGTCAGAGGCTCCAGGCCCCCTTAGTAGGTCAGAGGCTCCAGTCCCCTCAGTAGGTCAGAGGCTCCAGTCCCCTCAGTAGGTCAGAGGCTCCAGTCCCCTCAGTAGGTCAGAGGCTCCAGTCCCCTCAGTAGGTCAGAGGCTCCAGTCCCCTCAGTAGGTCAGAGGCTCCAGTCCCCTCAGTAGGTCAGAGGCTCCAGTCCCCTCAGTAGGTCAGAGGCTCCAGTCCCCTCAGTAGGTCAGAGGCTCCAATCCCCTCAGGTTCCACCACCACATACAGTAGGCCGGTGCAGGTCTGGTGAGGTCTCTCCTGACTAAGTCCTTGTAGACAGGACCGCACTGAACCTGCAGGAAGGTGTTCAGCGTTAGTGTCACCGACGGCCCTTAAGCCATCTGTTATTGTGGAGTCGTTGTGCGTGGCGTCGTTGTGCGTGCCGTTGGAGCTGAGGAGAACTAACGGTGGATCTCCACAATAAATAAGTCTTATGGCGTGACCAAAATGCTCCTGCTGCACCGGCGGCGTGCTCAGGCAGAGCGCTCTGCTGCTACATTGGCAGAACGGAGTCATTCAGACAAAAGAGATCAGTGGCAGATGTTCCTCTGAGCCAAGAGAGACTTTGATCACAGACTGCTATTGTCCTTCACACAATGGAGCCATTGTAATCTTTTTTTTTGTTGAACATTTCTAATCTTGAATGCTGGAAGCGTCTGTAGGTGTCTGTATGCAGGAGGAGAACGGGAACCACTGAATCACACCGTGCCTCAACACTCTCCTCCTCCTATTCCTCCTCCGAGGAGAGAGCTGGGTCTGTACACCGTGCCGCAACACTCTCCTCAACACTGGGTCTCTGGGTTAGTTCACACAGGCAGCGCTAACCTCAGTACAAGCTTGCCCAGGACGGCTGAGAGGATGCTGGCGTGAATGTCGCTGCTTCTTAGCTTTCCAAACTCACCTAATTTCAAAATCGAAACTTACCTTCCTATTTTTGAATCGCGGGTCTACAGGTTGCCGTCACAGTGACTTGTCAATCACAGTAGTACGAATTTCATCGCGCTGTTACCTTATCATCAGCCTGTGTTATCTGTGACTACTCTCCATTCATCATTCAGTAAAGGTTAGTGTAGTAGAGGGTAGTGTAGTAGAGGTTAGTGTAGTAGAGGTTAGTGTAGTAGAGGTTAGTGTAGTAAAGGTTACTGTAGTAGAGGTTAGTGTAGTAAAGGTTAGTGTAGTAAAGGTTAGTGTAGTAGAGGTTAGTGTAGTAGAGGTTAGTGTAGTAGAGGTTAGTGTAGTAGAGGTTAGTGTAGTAGAGGTTAGTGTAGTAGAGGTTAGTGTAGTAGAGGTTAGTGTAGTAAAGGTTAGTGTAGTGGAGGTTAGTGTAGTAGAGGTTAGTGTAGTAGAGGTTAGTGTAGTAGAGGTTAGTGTAGTAAAGGTTAGTGTAGTAGAGGTTAGTGTAGTAGAGGTTAGTGTAGTAAAGGTTAGTGTAGTAGAGGTTAGTGTAGTAGAGGTTAGTGTAGTAAAGGTTAGTGTAGTAGAGGTTAGTGTAGTAGAGGTTAGTGTAGTAAAGGTTAGTGTAGTAGAGGTTAGTGTAGTAGAGGTTAGTGTAGTAGAGGTTAGTGTAGTAGAGGTTAGTGTAGTAGAGGTTAGTGTAGTAGAGGTTAGTGAAGTAGAGGTTAGTGTAGTAAAGGCTGAGGCTGCTCTACTGCCAGACGGAGGCTGTCTGATGAGCTGTGTTTGGAGGTGACTTTAGTTATAGAAATGTTTCAATGCTCTCTGGATCAATTGAGTTAAAGTGCTGTGGGAGCGTCCTCCCCAACAGCTTTGTTTGTTCCTGTTTTCAACACCAAATGTGTTCATATTCGTGGTTTAGTGCCCATTAAATGTGTTCGCAAGAGCTGCCACCTTTAACATGCAGAATATATCATTCAAGTGGATTTAAGTGGCTCGCCTGCCTTGCAACAATCAACCCCTCTTCCACAATGCTAATTAAAAACTATCTTTGTGGGGACAAACTCATTTGTTTTGTTGCATTTGATTTGAAAGCCGTCAAGATGTGATGAAATATAATCACTTTCAGAGTCGGCAGCGACCCCAGTGAATTGGAGACATGTTTTTGAAGCGAGCAGTGTGTTAAATCATGTATTTACTGAGTCAAAGCGCTGGTGGAGGGGGCAGATGAAGCAGTAAATGAGATAAATGTCGTGGATTAGGGAGAATATGAGGCCTAGCCAGCCGCCGCAAATTTAATATTCACACTCGCAATTCACACTCGCTTTTGCCAATTAAAGAAGAACATAGCGTTTAACACATTTGTTTCTCCTTGGAAAGTTTTCTGAATGTGATAACATCCACAATACATCAAAACACCAAAACGTTACAATCCAGCCTCGTCTGGACATGTCCTGATTGGTGGACAGGACCCTGGTTTGATCATCCTGGTTCGTAGTACAGCTGATGTATGGCGTAGTTAAAGGCTGATGATTACGTAGTTAACAGCTGATGATTACGTAGATAACAGCTGATAATGAGCTAGTTAACAGCTGTAGATGACGTAGTTTACAGCTGCTGTAGGTCCCTCATCAAGCGGTCTCGGTGTTGCCGCTCAGGACCATAGTGTTGGTGCAGCGGTCGGCTGAGGAGACGCAGAAGTCCTCAGAGCTGAATTACTGAAGCATTGATCAGCATGTAGTGTGTATCACTTTGCGTTGTACTTTTCATTGATGAGCATGTAGCATGTCTATCACTTTGAGAAGCACTTTAGCAAGTACAGCACTTTGAGCTGTACTTAAGCATTTATTAGCATGAAGCATGTCCGCCTCATTCAGTCCATATTCTCCTTAAGACTAGAACAGGAAATAAACAAGCCCTGTGTTCAGGGGTAATGTGCGTCAGTCCGTAATCAATTAGCTCATAGCAAGCCGCCGCTAGCGGCACCTGCTGTTGGTGCTAGCCACTGTTAGCATGTCCCTCTGTCATCCAGAGGCTGTAAGCTCCCAGGGCTGCAGCCCCTAATGGACGCATTGAGCCATGATGCTAATTCTTTGTTCATTAATTCATGTGTAATTGTTTCCTCTGCTGTGCTTCCTGCTTCCTGTGGGGGTCTGTGTTGCCCCGACTACAGAGGCGTGACTGGGGAGGGGGGGGGAGGGGAGTCATTACAGGGGGCATGTTGCCGTGACCGCAGACGATTTTAGGGTAGAACCCACAAGTCCAATTTAAATGCAGAATTAGAATTACTTCAGATGTGGCACGGATGTGAACCATAGTGATACCACACACACACACACACACACACACACACACACACACACACACACACACACACACACACACACACACACACACACACACACACAGCACTACACGGTTGGAGTGCTAATGTTTGTAAAGACGTGCGTGTTTGAGTGTATGCCTCCTCTTCGTCTCCATGAAGAGGTCTTCTCCTCCTCGTCTCCATGAAGAGGTGTCCAACTCGTCATCCCCATGAAGAGTGGTCCTGCTCGTCTCCATGAAGAGGTGTCCTCCTCTTCTCCATGAAGAGGTGTCCTCTTTGTCTCCATGAAGAGGTGTCCTCCTCTTCTCCATGAAGAGGTCTCATTCTCATCTCCAGGAAGGGGTTAACCCTCATACCAGCGTCATACTGATGGTGGCCGTGGCTATGGACGGATCCTCGCTGGTGGATTCCTCTTCAGCACTGCCGAATGATTTCAGACTCCTAATAGAAAACTCTGCTTCTCTTGTTGCCTCTGCTCATTCCATGTGTTGTGGACTTCTGGAAATGGGCCAACGCAGACAGGCTTACAGAAGGGTTGATCTTTATTTAGGTCAGATACTATTAGATTTCACAACACACTTAGTAGGCACTGAGGTGGCCTTGTATTATATGGTTTAAAATACATTCTGCTTTAATGCTTTGTGGGCCGTTCTTCGTCTACCGTATAATTCAACCGCCTCAGTGGAACGCTGGGGGGGAGGAGAGGGGGAGAGAGGGGAATGAGGAGAGAGGAGAAGGGACGAGGGGAAGGAGAGAGGAGAAGGGAGGAGGAGGGGGAAGAGAGGGGGGAGGTGTTAAGGACAGAAAAAACAGGGAGACAGGAGGAGGGGGAGGAGAGAGACAAAACCGGTGGAGGATGGAGAGAACTTTGCTTCCTCGGGGAGATGATATGTAATTTCACAGTCAGCTTGCTGTGATGTATTATTTCTCCACAATAGGGCGTGTGTGGGGTAGGGGGTGTTGGCGCAGCACCTGTACGGTGTAGTTAGAACACAGTGCTGAGAGGGGCTGGCAGCAGCATCAGACAGCAACTAACACAAGCGGACCACTGGAGCAGAATAACAGTCAGCTGTAAAACATTCAGCCTGGAACCAGACACAGAAACACCTACGTCGTTGGTTGATTTTTTTAATCATCGGACCGCTGAGCCAGAAGAAGGAATCAAAGTCACATTTATTTCAGAATCTTATCCGGACTCCTCCCTCATTATTTAGTCATTTTATATCCTTCTATTCACAGCCAGCGTCTTGTATGAGCAAACAAGCTCTCTGATTGGCCGAGCGAGCCCGAGCCTGTTGGCTCCCAGGCAGAGCCCAGCCATAAAACAGATTCATGGCCTCATAAAGTCAGTGTTCACCAGCGGGTCAAACACCGTCCTAATATTTGTCAAGTGTCCGGGGGACGTTTGGCGGTGGATAACGTCCTCATCGCTGCTCCGAGCTTCCTACAATACAGACCAGTGCTTGTAGACCTACTGAATATGCATAATATAAGACATTAATTATAGAATAATTAGACATATTATTATGCATTAGAGTGTAAAGCATGTCCCAGGCTCTGTGCCTCCCATGCCGTGCACCCCCTCTCTCTGTCTCCTCCTCCTCACAGCTTGCTGTTCTTCTGGAACTGCGCGACCTGCCCCATCACCGTCTCCGAGGCGGCGATGCTGCGATCCTGCAGGTAGAGGGCGCTGTTCCTCGCCGTCTCCTCCAGGAAGTAGCGGTAGTTGACCATGATGCCGCAGGAGCCGGCCACGCCCCGCGGGCTGGTGTCCGCCCGCCAGTTGAGCCGCCACAGGGTGGCGCCGTTCTGCAGGTGGAAGTTGGCCACGGGGTTGAGGGCGTAGCCCCGCCTCTTCTCGCCGTACAGGTACCAGGCGCACAGACGCATCAGTACGGGCTCCAGCAGGAGGGCCAGGCGCTCCGACCGGAGCCACTCCCCCGCCGCCAGGAGGCGCCGCAGCCCCTCCACCGCTGGGGCCCCCGGGGCCAGGCCCGTGGCCTCCTCCACCTCCCTCCACTCCTGCTCCGACAGGAGGTCGGGCCCGCCGCCGCGTGCCTCCCTGCGGCTCAGCCCCAGCAGGAGGCCCTGCAGCCAGGAGGAGAAGCCCGGGATGGGGGACAGGCTGGAGAAGGAGGTGAGGTGAGGGAACTCCCCCTGCAGGAGAGGGAGACAGGAGGGGAGAGAGGAGGAGGTGAGGGAACAGCTCTACACTTCAGTCCAGGAGGCTGTCAACCTGTCACCCAGAAGGTCGACCGTGTTCCTCCGCAACCTGGAGAACACGACCAAATTACACAATCCTCCTCTGACCAGCAGACCTACTCCCCTCACAGGGTCAGAGAAACATCAGGAGCAGGTGTTGAGCTTGGAGGCCCACAGGTAGACTGAGACCAGACCTGGACTCAACATGAAACTTCATCGCTGGATCTTATTGAACTGAAGCCTCCAACCCCCAAAGGGTACACCCCTCCTCACCAAAGGGGGGGTGGGGGGGGACAGAGGCTGTGGGAACACAGACAGGGCGTGGAGATGGAGGACCACGCCTTCATCTCCTCCCTCTTCTGCCAGGGGATCTCCCTCCCGCCTAACCCTACCAAAAACAGCTGGCTGTGAAACCGCCAATAACCTTCCCCTCCCTCCCAACATCTCCAACCTCTGAAACTATACCCTCCCTCCTCCCTTAATTGACAACCCATCAACCTCCACCCCTCAGAACCAACCTCCCCCCCCTCTCCCCCTCCTCTCAGAACCAACCTCCCCCCTCTGACCCCCTTCCTGTAGGTTTGGATGACAGGCAGGGATCTAGCGAGAGGAGGAGGAGGAGCAGTAGGCAGATGAAGAGGAAGAGGAGGAGGAGCAGTAGACAGATGAAGAGGAAGAGAAGGAGGAGCTGCAGATTAAAGGAAAGGTGTCGAACAAGTCTTGGGGATGGAGGTGTTGTCTGGCTGAAGTCTCCGCTCTTCTCCCGGTCTCTATTCTTCTCTTTCTGTCATCCGTCTGCTCCTCCTCCTGCTGCGCCCCGCTATGATCCGCTCCTACTGCTTCCTCGCTCTTCAGAGGTGTTGCTGTTTTCTCCTCTCTGTTCCTGTTCATCCTCCTCCTCAACTGCTGGCAGCCCTCACCGCAGCGTTTGAACCTGAAGACAGCGTTTAGGAGGCTCGGCGAGAGCCTTTATCGGTCCTTCTCTCGCGCTGCACGGTCGGATCGAGTCGCGGAATGGAAATGGAATAATTCATGAGGACGGATCAGAGGAGCCGTGGTTCACATCAGAGGAGCATCGCTCCTCATCTCCAATCTGTGGCCGGGACACCAAGGGCTCTGGGAAACGGGCACTTTAATCCTGGGGACAATCACACCAGACACTTCTCCACCCCTGGCGGAGGGGGGGAGGGGCGGAGCTCGCCACTGATCCATCAGCTCCAATCAGCAAAAGAGCAGCCCGACCCTTGGCTCCTGATCTCAGCTCAGATGTCTTCCATCCCTCCTTCCCTATTAAAAGGTTTGACTTGTTCTGGGGGAGCTGGTGCATAGCGACAAAGAACTTAGCAACAGGATTTTCCTAGAAGTTTTGAGGAATCTCCGCCGCCCGGTCTGAGCGTCAGGTTTCAGAGAAGGAACACGGATCCCGATAGAGCTCCTCTCTCTGTCCGATAGAGCTCCTCTCTCTGTCCGATAGAGCTCTCCTCTCTGTCTGATAGAGCTCCTCTCTCTGGCCGATAGAGCTCCTCGGTCTGTCCGATAGAGCTCCTCTCTCTCTGATAAGCAGCCTCTTCTGTCTGCGCTACTGTAGAAGAGAAATGTATATTCTGAGGATCCATTCATCACACCTCTGGCTCTGCCTTTCTGCAACCAGTTTCCCATATGCTGTGCATTATGCAGTATAATAAATCATGAGCGGAACGAGAGGCCAATAAGCAGAACAATAGAGAAAAAGCAGATTGCAGCTATCTGGATCCGAAGAGGAACCTCTGGACGTCTTGAGGGAGGAGAGGGGGTGTCTGGGGGGAGGAGAGAGGGGTGTCTGGAGGGAGGAGAGGGACATCTGGGGGGAGGAGATGGGATTCTGCATCTGTCCTTGCAGCACTGAGCTGTTTAAATAAAGGTTGTAATCATTCAAACCAGAGCAGTGGGAATTACTCTCATCTGTGTTTCTGGTATCATGATCATGTTCTGCTGTGAGGATAACTCATCTGGGTTTATGGTGTCGTGTCCTGAGAAACTTTGAAGTTGAATTCGGAGAGAGCTAGACGGATGGCTAACGTTATTGTTCTATCTGTTCACCAGCTCCTGCGCAGGTAGTAAATCTTTAACCAGTCTGACATTCTCCCGCTCTGAGGGTAAAGTCCTTCAGTAGAGACCGTGTCGTCGATGGACTGCAGCAGGGAATAAGGGTTCAGAAATGCTAAAATAACGGCATTGATATTCAGGCTGACCTTTAACACTGCCGCTACCGTTTCAGGTTAGCTGTAGGGGTAACTTTGTTGTATTTGTGTTACTGTGAGGTAACCGTGTTGTGTTTGTGTGACTGTAGGGTAACCATGGTGTGTTTGTGTTACTGTGGGGTAACGTTAGGGTCGTGTCCCCGTGGGGTCGTGCCCATTAAGGGGTTGTGTCCTCCATGGGTTTGTGTCCCCTATGGCTGCAGGTGGTTCTGTTGTGAAGGTCCGGGGAAACGTGTCTTTCTGTGGATTGTAGTCAGTCAGTCAGTCAGTCAGTCAGTCAGTCAGTCAGTCAGTCAGTCAGTCAGTCAGTCAGTCAGTCAGTCAGTCAGTCAGTCAGTCAGTCAGTCTCAGTCAGTCAGTCAGTCCAGTCAGTCAGTCAGTCAGTCAGTCAGTCAGTCAGTCAGTCAGTCAGTCAGTCAGTCAGTCAGTCAGTCAGTCAGTCAGTCAGTCAGTCAGTCTCTCTCTCTCTCTCTCTCTCTCTCTCTCTCTCTCTCTCTCTTCTCTCTCTCTCTCTGTCTCTCTCTCTCTCTCTCTCTCTCCTCTCTCTCTCTCTCTCTCTCTCTCTCTCTCTCTCTCTCTCTCTCTCTCTCTCTCTCTCTCTCTCTCTCTCTCTCTCTCTCTCTCTCTCTCTCTCTCTCTCTCTCTCTCTCTCTCTCTCTCTCTCTCTCTCTCTCTCTCTCTCTCTCTCTCTCTCTCTCTCTCTCTCTACCTACCTGAAGCTCCCGCACCACCCTCTTGATGAGGTAGTTCCCCAGCTCCACCCCCTGCAGCCCTGCCTGGGTGGAGGATATGGAGTAAAAGATGGCCGCGTTGATCTGGTTTACGTCCTCCTTGGCGTCCAGATTAGCAAATTCCCGAACGATGCTCTGAAGAGACGAGATCCCACGTTAGCACTGAGGAAGATAAAGGCTACATGTTCCTGTGTTACCACTGAGGAAGCTAAAGGCTACATGTTCCTGTGTTACCACTGAGGAAGATAAAGGCTACATGTTCCTGTGTTACCACTGAGGAAGATAAAGGCTACATGTTCCTGTGTTACCACTGAGGAAGCTAAAGGCTACATGTTCCCGTGTTACCACTGAGGAAGCTAAAGGCTACATGTTCCCGTGCTACCACTGAGGAAGCTAAAGGCTACATGTTCCCGTGCTAACTCTTAGTAAGTAAGTTATATAAAGTTATCTCCTCTCCTGTATGTTAGCTATCCTCACCTATATGTTATTGCGATGTCTCCTCTCCTGTATGTTAGCTATCCTCACCTGTATGTTGTGTTGATGTCTCCTCACATGCATGTTGTGTTGGTGTCTCCTCACCTGTATGTTGTCTGAGATGTCTTCGGTGAGGGCCACATGCAGCACCACCAGAGGCTCCCCGGGCATGGCTGCGTGGGTGAAGGCGTAGCAGCGGCGGTACGGGCCCACCCTGCGCTTCATGTCTGTCCAGTTCCTCACCGGGTGGACTGCCTCGTACCTGGGGACACAGAGGGGGTCTACCTGAGAGGGGGTCACCTGAGAGGGGGTCACCTGAGAGGGGGTCTACCTGAGAGGGGTCTATCTGAGAGGGGTCTACCTGAGAGGGGGTCTAACCGAGATGGGGTCTAACCGAGAGGGGGTCTACCTGAGAGGGGGTCTAAAAGAAAATGGAGGGGGTGAGTTAGGAGGTGGTGGAGGTGATTTAGGAGGTAGTGGAGGTGAGTAAGGTGGTGGGGGTGGGGTGAGTTCGGAGGTTGGGGGGGTGAGTTAGGAGGTGGTGGGTTAGGAGGTGGTGGAGGGGAGCTAGGTAGTGGTGGGGGTGAGTTAGGTGGTGGTGGGGGTGAGTTGGGACGGCATGAACGGAGGAGATTGATTGGTGGGGCTGAGTTACTGGCTGATCTTCTGAAGGATCTCGCAGGGCGACTGCCAGGTGATCCTCTGGAGCTGAAGGAGGCCCACAGAGAACCACTCAGACAGCATGCTCTTCAGAGTCCCATTCAGGTCCTGAGAGAGAGAGAGAGAGAGAGAGAGAGAGAGAGAGAGAGAGAGAGAGAGAGAGAGAGAGAGAGAGAGAGAGAGAGAGAGAGAGAGAGAGAGAGAGAGAGAGAGAGAGAGAGAGAGAGAGAGAGAGAGAGAGAGAGAGAGAGATTTTGTTTTTATTGTTCAGCAACTTTCTGCATCACCTGAATCTGGTCCTAATTCTCCTAAATGCAGAGTTAGACTGGGGGGTGGATTGGTAGCCACTCCTTTAAATAAATGTCGAGTAGAGTCAAAAAGGAAGACAGAAAGATCTAGATCAACACGCCCTGAAGGATGGATGGACCCACGACTCAGAGGGACACGTCTGCACGGCCTCACCATTCAGTACAGAGTGAGGCTTCACTCTGTACTGAATGATATCAACACATTGTGTGCGTCAGTTATCACCCTCTAGGGATCAGCAAATTAAATCACTATTAAATAGTTATCCATCTCTCATTTGATTCATTCTCTTTCTTTCCTGTACTTGCTGCTGTGACCTGCATTTCCTATCGTGGATCTAAGGAGCATCTCCTCCCAATATAAAATGTTAGTAGCTAACTTCAGACAGTTCTGTCAGGAAGTCTTCTGATAGCAGCTCTTCATAGGCTGCATTAATAATACCTCTGGCCGATGTGTGGGGGCTCTATTTATACCAACAGTGACTCCCCTCAGCAGGGAAAGAAAGTGTGGGAAAGTTCAGAGCAGAGTGGGCTGGGCTCCATCATACCCAGCCCACCCTGTCCCTTTTACGCTGCTCTATCACTACCTATCACTACCTGCTCTAACACTACCTATCACTGCTCTAACACTACCCATCACTGCTCTAACACTACCCATCACTGCTCTAACACTACCTATCACTGCATCATATCACACTGGTTATATAAGGTGCATAGAGCAAGCAGTAGGCATGTGAATGCGTTAGTGGACATGCGTTGTGTTCTTCTATAGTTGGTGTTGTTATGATATAAGGCAATACTTGTATCCAAAGAAGCTAATAATATATATTATCAGTGGCCCATAGTCTGAACCAAGGGCGTAGGAACCGGGGGGGACGTTGGGGACATGTCCCCTCCAATATTGGAGACATTTGTCCCACCTAAAAATTATACCGGGGGGAGAATAATATTTTATTTTATATTGAAAGTGCAACACAGCGTCTTGTCACCGCTTCTTATTCTAAAAAACGGGATGATTGAGCCTGCAATTAAAGGATTGATTTGATTTGATATTTATAAGTTCATTACTGCCATTCAAAATGTGTTTTCCTTTACATTTAAAAATGTATCCTTTTAGTATAATAAAATATATTTGTGAATTTTTTCAGTGTAGTTAATTTATGACATTTCTGTTCAAACCATTAACGGATCTGTCAGGTTACCGATATGTGTCCCCCTCAATGTTAAAGTCATTCCTACGCCCCTGAACCACAGACCTCCCGCAGTAAAGTCAGTCCGTTACCCTGATGTGGGGCCCTTCGTGGTCCTTGGAGGCCATGAGCTCCAGCAGGTCCGCTCGGAGGTCCACCAGGAACTTGACCCCGCCGTCGGCTCTGCTGACGCCGTTCAGCAGCTGTCGGTAACGCGGCGTCAGGGCGTACCGGAGCCGGTCCTCCGCCTGCAGCACCGTAGCCGGGTCGCGGCTCTGCGTGTCCGCCAGCCTTCCGCAGAGCTCTGCCACCCGACGGTGGTCCACCCCGAAGCCCCCCGACAGTCGCTCCAGGAGCTGGCCCCGGTGCTCCCGCTCCAGGCGGCGGTAGAACGTCATAAAGTTCCCGCTGTCCGCCTCCGGAGGCGGGGGGGCCTTGTCCCGGGTCTCGTAGGAGGGCACCGGGGCGACGACCCGGGCCAGCAGCTCGTCCATCGCCCCCTGCTGAGTGCTGGGACTGACATGCGCAGAGAAGGGACGGGTCTGAAGAGCCTCCAGGACCGAGCGGCTCCTCAAGCGTAACAGACGGGCTAACCGGAGGCTGAACGTCATGACTGGTCGGTCCGCTCCGGTGTCACGGGAACCTGCGACCTGCGCTCCGCGCTCCGGTAGAGCAGCGGGCACTTCCGGGTCTCTAAAAGAGACAGTACACAAGTGTCTTCTGTTCCAGGGCCCTTAAAGAGACAGTACACGTGTGTCTCTACTGTTCCTCTTAATGGGACACTACACGTGTATCTCTCAGCCGTTTCGAGGGTCTCTTATGGCGCGCTTATGGCGCGCACAACATATTCCTCAATAAACGTAGCTTTTTGTGGGTACTGTGTTGGTTTGTTATTATCCCCCTGTCGCACGGAAGTGAGTTTTCTTTTGACCAATCAATGGATGGCGTGTGTAGCTCGAACTTGTTGGCACCCTTTCAGACCGCTTGGTACCCAACGGAGGAGTACTTAGGGGGTCCATGGCACTGGTCCGACCTCCCATTGGTCCGACCTCCCATTAGTTCGACCTCCCATTGGTCCGACCTCCCATTAGTTCGAACTCCCATTAGTTCGAACTCCCATTGTTACCACAGTCGGAGTAAATGGAACGTTTTCGGAATAATGGGACCGTCCTCTCCATTAGTTCGAACTGCACTAATCATCTTGTAAACTAAACAGACAGGTTCGGATATTTGAAGAAGTGCACTTTTGAAATTTAAAAATGTCCTTCACTGTACATCTGGTTGTTTGAAATTAAAAGCACTGGGCACTGACCAGGTTGAAGCGGCCACCAGATGCTCATTCCGGCCCCACTGTGTGTCCCTGTAGGTAGCTCGTGTGTGTGTAGCTGTGTGAATGTGTGCATAATCCATCTGTTCACACATCCTCTGTTAAGATGTAAGACCCACAAATCTCCCACAGAGCGGAGCTGGCACAGAGTGCGCGCTCTGGGCATCTGGCCACAATCGGTTAACGCACCGAGAGGACTGGCTCGCTCCGCTCCGTCCGTGTGTTGTGTTGTGTGATGTGCCGTTTCCGAGAGCCTTTCTCTCTTCTTTCTTTTTTCTCTCTCCTCTCTCTCTGCTTTAATTGGCACGAGACTGTGAGTACAATGTGGCCAATAGCATTGGAATGCAGAGGTTACAAACTCTCAGAGAGAGAGAGCAGAGAGAGAGAAGAGAGAGAGAGACCATGCTCGAATGAAAGCGCCTTGTTCAGAAGGGGATGACAGTCGACTAAGGATTACCCATTGGTTCGACCTCCTCCTTGGTCCGCCTTGTGGTTATTTGTCGGAGTAACGGAGAGGTCGACCAATGGGGGTCGGACCAGTGGGTATTTGTCGGAGTAACGGGAGGTCGGAACCAATGGAGGTCGGACCATCATGGGCCATTTTGTCGGACTAAGGAGGTCGGACCAATGGTGGTCGACCAATGGGCAGTTCCGACTTAGG
>OLKM01000416.1:13451-25951 GCA_900291075.1 Melanogrammus aeglefinus
ACCTAAATTACTTACTAGACCTAAATCACTACCCCATCTAAAACCTAAACCTAATGACTATACTAGACCTATCACTAACCCCCATCTAACCCTAACCGCTATTACTAATACTAGACCTAGTCACTAACCCCATCTAACCCTCACTATTACTAATACTAGAACCTATCACTACCCCATCTACCCCCTAACCCCTATTACTAATACTAGACCTAATACTACCCACCATCTAAACCTAACCCTATTACTAATACTAAGACCTATCACTAACCCCATCTAACCCTAACCCTATTAACTAATACTAGAAACCTATCAACTAACCCCCCATCTAACCCTAACGCCTAATTACTAATACTACTAGAACTATCACTAACCCCATCTAACCCTAACCCTATTACAATCTAGACCTATACTACCCCCATCTAACGCCTAACCCTATTACTAATACTAGACCTACACTAACCCCCCCAATCTAACCCTAACCCTATTAACTAATACTAGACCTTCACTAACCCCCCCAGTATACCCTAACAACCTATTACTAATACTAGACCTATCAGCTAACCCCCCAGTCTACACCTCTAACCCTAATTACTAATACTAGACCTATCACACTAAACCCCCCATCTAACCCTAACCCTTATTACTAAAACTAGACCTATCACTATACGCACACCTAACCCTATTACAATAACTAGTACCTATCACTAACCCGCCAATCTACCCCTAACCCTAGTTACAATACTAGACCTATCACTAACCCCCCATCTAACCTAAACCCTAATTACTAATACTAGACTACACTACACCCTCTACCTCTTAACCCTATTACAATTACTGCATGATATAGGGTTAGACTAACTCTTTTAAAATGGTCAACAACCTCTTTTAAATACGTGTTCTTCAATATATTGAAACATATAATAATATGTACTCCGCTCTGAGCTCACAGGATGACCCTATAGCTATCAGTAGTTCTAACCCTCCATCTAACCCTAACCCTATTACTAATACTAGACCTATCACTAACCCCCCATCTAACCCTAACCCTATTACTAATACTAGACCTATCACTAACCCCCCATCTAACCCTAACCCTATTACTAATACTAGACCTATCACTAACCCCCCATCTAACCCTAACCCTATTACTAATACTAGACCTATCACTAACCCCCCATCTAACCCTAACCCTATTACTAATACTAGACCTATCACTAACCCCCCATCTAACCCTAACCCTATTACTAATACTAGACTAATCACTAGTATTATCCACCCAATTAACCCTATTACTAAAGACCTATCACTAGGGCTAACCCAAACCCAATTAGTAATACTTGACCTATTACTAACCCCACTTGCGTCACTAGGCTGTTCTATGTTAGTCTTTCTAGGACCTAGAAAGACTAACAAAGCTGTTGAGGCTGTTATTTTGAAGCCCAGCAGGGGATTTATGTTGTTGGGCCTCACGGCATGTTTTTGTTATTGATCATTAGGTTATGTGAAGGCTATTCCTTTTGGACCACAATTAACATCCCCCTCTGGCTTCCTGAGCCAGAGGTAATAACAGTGGTTCAAAATGTCCAAAATGCAGGGTCCCTTACCTTGCCCGGTTCCACAGGTTGGACTGATTTCAACTTGGTCAATAAGGTGGCCATGGCAATTTCCTTTGACCTAATTTGATCATCTGAGTCACCAATTGATTTAGGTGACTCAGATGATCAAATCTGAGTCTTTTATTTTTGTTCACGAATTTTGTTAATTCGGCGACATACAATTGTATGAAAATGTTCGATGTGTCACACTTTAAGTCTCGGCAAGAGTCCTTAGAACAAAAATACTAAATGCTACACTTTTAAATACAATTATTTTAAAAGGAAATCTTTGGGGGTTTTGTTACAGAACTCTGATTTAAATTGCAAATAATTTAGTAAGTACAGGTTAACTACCACAAATGCTTATTTCCCAAGTGTTAAGAAAGTACATTCCAAAGGGTTGATTTATGTTAGACTCCACCACTGGTGTGTTTAAAAATATGCAAAAGAACAAATCCTCCTACTAAGGCTAATTTTTCACTTTCCTTTATCTACCTACCCCCTTTCGAGCATGTAAAAAGTGTGTCCGTTTTTTATTTTACTTTTTTTTTTGGCTTTTTGTTTTTTTGTTGTTTTTTTTAAATTATTTATTCATCTATTAATATTTAAACTTGTTTAAAGACAATCAATCAATCAATATCGCCACAATTAACTTATCCAGGATGAAAAATGGGGTAGAAGAAATGTGGTAATAAATGTAGATCATGTTGATGTCATTATTTTCAGTGGTGAGGAAAATGTTGTTGAAAGTGTTCTCGCCTATTCCTCGCTCGGCAACAGTAATGAGGGGACTGCTGTGAACATGAAGACCTGTAGTTTGTGTTCCTACTGTGGGTAGTTAAAGATGGTCTAAGCACCAGTGCATCAGAAATGTGTCTCCGCTGTGTGACAGCAGAGCACCCAATAATGCCTAATTAGGTTTTAGTAGTCTATGTTAGATGCTTTCTTTCTCTCCTACTCTTTCTCATTCTGTCACTCTGCTACTCTTCTTACCTCTCCCTTTCTCTCTCTCTCTCTCTCTCTCTCTCTCTCTCTCTCTCTCTCTCTCTCTCTCTCTCTCTCTCTCTCTCTCTCTCTCTCTCTCTCTCTCTCTCTCTCTCTCTCTCTCTCTCTCTCTCTCTCTCTCTCTCTCTCTCTCTCTCCTCTCTCTCTCTCTCTCTCTCTCTCTCTCTCTCTCTTTCTCTCTCTCTCTCTCTTTCTCTTCCCTTTCTCTCTCTTTCTCTCTCTCTCTCTCTCTTGTCTCTTTTCTCTCTCCCTCACACTCTCTTCTCCGTCTTTCTCTCTCTTGCTCTCTCTCTCTCTCTCTCTCTCTCTCTCTCTCTCTCTCTCTCTCTCTCTCTCTCTCTCTCTCGTCCACGCCTTCTCTCTCCCTTTCTCTCTCGCCTGCCCTGCTTTCACTCTCTCTCCCTTCAGCCCTCCCTTTCTATCTCTCTATCCCTCTCTCCATCTCTCCCTCTCCTCCTTTTCTCCCTCTCCTGCTCACTCACTCCTCTCTCTCTCTCTCTCTCTCTCTCTCTCTCTCTCTCTCTCTCTCTCTCTCTCTCTCTCTCTCTCTCTCTCTCTCTCTCTCGCCCTCCCTCTCGCCCTCTTTGTCTGCTGAGAGAGAGCGAGTGTAAACAGCTGTGGTACAGAAGGAGAGCTGGATCAGGCTGTATTTTGGAACTAATTAGTCCAATTAGCCTTTTACTTACCACATTTAAACTACCAGCAGCTTCGCTCTGGTTGATAGTGAACAAATCCCATATCTCATTTTAATGTATGGCGGCAGGAGAAAGATGTGCTTAACCCCCCTTTATCTCCAGAGCCAGCCATTGTTTAAAGGCACCTTTTTCATTGAATAAATCAAATCTATGGAATCTCCTTTGAAAAGCGGGTTGTGGAAGTTAGGTCCCCGAGGGGCCACGCTCTCTCGCTGTGCGGTCTGACTCTTAAAAAGGGAGATTTTATTGCTCGCCTTGACTGTGTCAAATCTTTTTTTGCAAGAAAGCATGCATAATTTTGTGGAGAGGTAGCCCCATATACAACGAGAGAGATAGTCTTAGTTATCCTGAAACAATCTTAGTTAGGAATAATTGAAATGTGATAGCTTACAGCAGTCAGATGTGGAGCTGGCGTGCAGCTATCCAGCAGTAATCCTCCACATTCTAGATTCATTCTGCATAATTCGATTTTTCTTGCAACCCACATGAAGCGTTACCCTATTCTGCTGAAACTGAAAAGAATATATGCATTTGATTTTCCTCAATAGTGACTTGGATACCAGAGCGTCCATTGCAACACTGGATTGCATCTAGGGAAAATAATCAATATTGTTGATCTTACAACAATCTATTATTATATGTAGAGCGTCCAGTAAAGTACATTTTACTGGACAGCTGATATGCACAATATTTGATCATGGTAAATTATATATACCATTCTGTATGATGTAAACGTTTTATTATATATAACAATACAACAGTCAAATATGATAAATGATCATTATTGATTCTCCTTTGTGAACGATTGTGACCGTATATTCCCAAGAGACCCAAACGAGTACGGAAACATTTTTCTGTTGTCTGAATATTTGCTATTGATATGTGTGCCATTAGGCCTCAAGTGCTTGCAGAGACACATAAGCACATTAGCTTTATCGCCCGTCGTGTTTGATTTTCTGCAAGCTGGGGTTATGCTACAGCGTAACATCATCAATGAATTGATTTTAGACAGCTCCATCACGTACACAGTTATCACGTTTGTTGCAATAACGCTAAGCACTCGTTCTCCACCCAATGTTCCAAACTTGATCACAGTTGGCAGTTGTGAAAGTGAGATATAGCGTTGGGGGGGGGGGAGCATAGATCCCAAGAAATGAACATCCCCCTCTGCCTTCTTTCCTCCCATGGGTTATAATTGCAGAGCCAACCTCCCAGCGGAGCGCCATTGAAATCGAACCATAGCGACCTTCTGCCAGTGATCAAAGCCTTCTCCTCCACCACCACCACCACCACCACCACCAGCCCTACCACCACCACCACCACCGCCACCCACCTCAAGAGACGACAGCGGGGAAAAGAGATGGAGAGAGAGAGAGAGAGAGAGAGAGAGAGAGAGAGAGAGAGAGAGAGAGAGAGAGAGAGAGAGAGAGAGGAGAGAGAGAGAGAGAGAGAGAGAGAGAGAGAGAGAGAGAAGAGAGAGAGAGAGAGAGAGAGAGAGAGAGAGAGAGAGAGAGAGAGAGAGAGAGAGAGAGAGAGAGAGAGAGAGAGAGAGAGAGAGAGAGAGAAGAGAGAGAGAGAGAGAGAGAGAGAGAGAGAGAGAGAGTGATGAGATTGATGAACTGACGGTGAGAGAGAGAGAGGGAGTCCAAACGAGCCATCTCTCACATAACTGGGTCTGGCCTCGTTTACATATGAAACACACCTTTCTCCTTTAATTCCCATGAAATCCTTTAGGAAGCAGCAAATGCAAGATGGGAGATGGGGTGTGTGGGGGGGGGGGGGGGGGGGATGAGGGGGAAGAGTTAGAAGGCTAGAGGGACCTTTACAGGGAAAGAAAATACTTCATTACACCCTGGTCACAGCTTCGCCCCTGTGAAGATACGGTCTTACCTAGGGCGGCAAAGAAAGTAGATCTGGTCTAATCATATTTGACGGTGCAGGGCCTCCTGATTCTAGTGTGGATTCAGGGGTCTTTTCTTTTTTTTAATTCAAACCACCCCAATCACACACTGTGCTTTGACGTGCTGAGAGAGGGCGCACTGCGGGGCCCCCATCGCCGTCTGGGAACAGGAGCCGGGTGGGCCTCACATGGCGGTAATGGGAACAGCATATGGACAAAAGATCCTTCGGACCAATTACTGTTTGTTTTAATATGAATGAAATAATCAGCCAAGCTGCTATTATGTTTGGCTCATTTTGTAATTACTGGAGTTATAACGGCGAAAAAAGCCTGGAATAGGTTGGGACAAGCCCAGTCGACGGTAAGAGGAGGTGAGCTACTGGGCGACGCACTGCAGCTCTGGGTTGGGTGCTGATGTTGTGGCGGTGGATCCCGGTGGGTTTGGGTCATGAGCTCCTAGCGCTGAGCACGGCAAAGAGTACATACAATATAGACCGATGAAGTAGAACATTTTGAAATACTAAGGGATACTTTGAGCGTTGTGAAGGAGGAAAAGTAGCGGTAATGACATACTTAGCTCACTGATTACCATTCGCATTAACTTTACCAAAGCATCTTTTCAGTTTGTTGATATTTCTTGTTTGTTTTGATTGCCCTGTTTCATTCTAGAAATCAGAGCTGGAAAATTGCAATTTGATCAGGGCTATTTCATCAAAGTGCCTCCAAAAAGTGTAATCTGTGATTATGCATATCCAATCTGCTCATTGACCAAAATTGGAACATATTTTGATCTAAATGAGTGATTGTTTCATCTGGGATGTGATTGCATAATAAAGGTTAAATTTAATTGAAACAACAGTTTAAGTGCATGTTTAGGGTCTGTTTGAAGGAGACCCCTTATGTCCTCAAGTCATCAAATAGCAGGATTGTAACCCCTACCTGCTCTTTAAGGCTGTGATGATCCGAAATCGCTGTGAGGCACTCTGGACATAAGCATCGGCAAAGTAACAAACTTGTGAAATGGTACTCTTAAAATCACATGCGTATAACCAGAAGGAAAATCTATTAAGACTTTATTTTTGTTCATGTTTTTTTAAGGGGCATTTCAACAAAGAAATGGGAAGGTTTTTGCATGAATAACTTACATAATAAATAGACAAATACACGGTTCAAGTGGCCGGCCCGCTTCCCTGACAAGGAATCGTTGTACCAACGGGGAGGGAGGCGGGGTCGACACGACGACAGACACTAGTGAGGGCCTCAAGCATCGGGGGCCACAGGAGGTAGCATGTTACTCTCCTGCCGGGCCGGGGTGTTCACATGTTGTACCACGTGGTGCGTTATGCGGTGGAGCAGAGCGGGGCGGATCACACTGATTATCAGAGAGATCCCTCCGCCCTGCGTCGCCGCACTGCTTTCTTCCTATTTGAACAGTCTGCATCTACAAAATAAAATGCATGGGAAACACCTCAACGTAATTACTATGTATAAGTACTGGATTTAAGTTTATTCTCTGCCACGGCCACCAGGAGAAAGTCTTGGCAATAAAGACTTGGTGGGGGGGGCTCGTGGTTCTCTGAGGACTTCACACACAGAGCATATTGCACATAACATACAGTGTACTGGGCAGCGTGGGGACCAGAGCAGGATCCCAGTTAGCAGCGTCTACTGGTCTTAAAGGACGGTTCAGCCGGTCAGATATCAGCCGGGCCACCGTTCCATACGAGTCCCTCCCTACCTCACATCAATGACTTCTAGTGAACCCTCGGCACGTGACTGACAGCTCAGGTTGCCAATTATGGTGACATGGTAATGATATGTAAATGAGATCTTTGATCTGATTACATTAATCCTGTAAAGCGAAGGTTAATGGTGGCAGTGCTGTCATTAATCCGGGTCGTTTGGCTGACCTGTTTTTTTGTCTGAGAGGAGGGGGAGCAGGTAAAAATGTACAATATGTATTTACATGGAGAGCATAGGCATGACTCACTGAATATGCATTATGCAGATCAACAGTCCACCATGACGGATCGGTGACAGAGAGCGAGGAGTGAGACGGCTCATCATGACGGCCCCACCCCCGTTTAACCCGGGCCACGCAGCATCACTTCTCTTATTAAGGCTCGGGGCCTTAGGGACACCGAAGGGAATCTGAAACATCTTGCTTGTGGCAGAGCCAACGCCATACATTTGTTGTCATTAAAAGCAAAATGTTGACATCTGTGATTAACAGAGCAGTTTTACTTTGGCTGATAATACCTTCAATAAAGTACATGAACTGAGTAGCCGTGACCGTGGCAGTTGATTTTAAAGAGCAGTAAACCAGGGACTGGAGGAACGGCTCCTTGCAGTGGCTCCTGCACGATGGGGGATCATGATGGAACTAACTGACCACCTGTTCTGCATGCATGTGTGCACTGGCAGTCGATTCAGTGTTTTTGCATTGTTGCTCTTCAATACTAGTGACTCGGAGAAGGCACTCACACACAAGGCCTGGATTGTACTGGTACATTTCATCAGACAACTATGAATGCCCTTTCTGACTGCTGCCATTAAGGCCACCGACGAAAATAGATAAAAAAGATGTGGAAGCAGAAACCAGGGCCGGTTTCGCCATCAGTCTCATCCCATCTCCCTCCTCCTCTCTCACATCTCTTATCCTGATCAAACACACCACACACTACATACACCGCTACACCGCTAGACATACAGGAACAAAAAGCTAGAAGTGCATTTTAACAATAAGCAGGTAAATGCAGTCTATTATGGAAGCATTATGTGATCGAACACATAAAAAACAATGGAACTTTAAGTATGCAGCCGAAAGCATAGCTAGTGCTACACTGCACATGTGTATACACACACACACACACGCACACACACACACACGCACACGCACGCACGTCCACTCACGTGAAAGCACAAGTGCACACACAAACATAGACATAAACGCACACGTACACACAAAGAGCATGTTTGAAGCGTGTATCCTGCGTTCTGGGACAATGGGTGAAGTGTGAAGAAGGCTGCATCTCGTCTACAGACCCTCAGGTGGGGGCTGGACAGCAGGTTTTGGAGCTATGGCAGAATACAGCCCCCCCCCAGGCAGTGAATGGAACCATGTTTCACTGGAAAGTCTATTTTTTTCACTGCAAACATTGTGCTGTGAAGTGTGTCAGTCCACAAAGGCATGTTTGTTTGTCTTTTCTGGTCCAACACAAATGCGATTCATGTGGGTGTTTGCCTGTGTAAGTAAGTGTGTGTGTGTGTGTGTGTGTGTGTGTGTGTGTGTGTGTGTGTGTGTGTGTGTGTGTGTGTGTGTGTGTGTGTGTGTGTGTGTGTGTGTGTGTGTGTGTGTGTGTGTGTGTGTGTGGTGTGTGTGTGTGTGTTGTGTGTGTGTGTGTGTGTGTGTGTGTGTGTGTGTGTGTGTGTGTGTGTGTGTGTGTGTGTGTGTGTGTGTGTTTGTATGTGCTATTGTTTTTTGCTCAATATATAGTTGCATCACAGCAATGAGTTTGGCCCCCGACATTGCGTAGAACCAGATGAATGAATGGTGAATGAATGGATGATGGATGGATGGATGATGGATGGATGGATGATGGATGAACTGAACACATGAACGGAATAAGGGAGGACCAGATCAATGTTTGAAGAAATATCCTTGGAGAATATTCTGTGTTCCCTTCACGAGCAGGAAAACCAACAACACGCATACCTACACATACAGAGCAGTCGCAAACACACAACAGACACACACACACACACACACACACACACACACACACACACACACACACACACACACACACACACACACACACACACACACACACACACACACGCCTCACCACTGTTCTATCATGAGATCCAAAACCCTGTTAACGTTCAGATCGGAATCCAGACCGAAATCCGTCTCCACAAACGGAGCGGTGGGGGGCGTGAGTGGGCGGAAGCCAAATGTCAACATCTCCAGCCAATCGGCCGCGTCCAGGGTGGAAGCCGCCTTCCGTTTCCGTGACGACCCGGTGGGCGGCAGCGGGGAGGAGCAGAGGATGGTCGGGGGAGGGGCCAAGGTCATGTGACTCAAAGCCGTTGCGGCCGGAGATGGCGGGAGCTCCAGGAGGAGTGAGGAGCACAGCGGCGAGGACAGGAAGTTGTCCTCGCTGTCGTGTTGGGAAGGCGGTGGGAGCTTTTCCCCGTGAGGGGATTCGGGGGGGCTGGGAGCCAAGTGCTCAGAGGTTTTGAGTTCGGGGGGAACCACAGACCCTGGAGGAACAGGAGAAGATAACAGTGTCAGACACAGGACCCCAGAGAGCACGACGGGGGGAGCATCCCGTTCATTATAGCCCACTCACCCAAACAAGTGACCGGCTCATCCAGAATGTCATCGATGGACTCACTGGGGTCCATCTGAAACACAGAGAGACCACCAACGAACACCATTATCTCACTGGAGTGGAAGACAAACGGTTGACAGGTCGGCATGCGTCCGTGTGTTGTGTTATTGCCAACTCACCTGGGCTCTCTGGATGGCCTCCTGCAGCTCCTCCTCCAGGCTGCGGACGCCCGGGGAGGACTGGGCGGGGCTGGCCGTGATCTGCACAGGCAGCTCCAGGTCCTGGCTGATGGCCTCACAGGGCTGGCAGCAGAACACCTGGGGGGACGCCAGGGGGTTGATGTTGACATTTACATTTGGGGGTGGGAGGGGGGCGCTCCTAAACAGACTCCCGTGTCGGTTTAAACCCTGGGTCCATGGATGTCTGCGGCCCGTGTGGTCGGGCAGAGGATCACCGTATTGTAACGTTTGATTACATTTTTTGCCGTGAGATGATGGTGAATCAAGTGGTAATTGTGCACAACATGCATTAGTTAGTTGGTTAGATAATTCCATTGAAGATTAAACATCAATTGGAAGGGCAACGATAGAAGAACCGAACAATGCGGATAACATTGAATTCAACCGCATTGTATAAAAAGGTCCAGTGATTCTTGGCAAAGCGTTTGACATCACCACAACAACAATGTAAAGGACAACAATGTTGGTGCAAGTGGAAGAGTTGCATGCAAGCAGACCAAGACACACCAGCATAGCTCGTCCATACACCATTATGAATAATGGATGGTCTACTTTATGTTCTTTCTATGTTGCTCTTGCTGCGCTTACCTGGGTGAATAAAACCTCGGGCATTGCGTCTGCCTCCAGCTTCCCTCTGGAACATCTTGTATCCTGTTGCAGGAACGGATGGAGGGGTCCTCCACAAAACTGCAAATAAGTGAAGGAACTGGTTGAACATTCATGTCCCCCGATGAGTCCTACAGGGCTCAATGTCCCCCCGGCGCTGTGGCTCATCCCCCATCTCTCCTCTGCCCTCACCGCGTTGTTGTTGTTGTTGTTGTTGTTGTTGTTGTTGTTGTTGTTGTTGTTCTGGTTGTTGTTGTTGTTGTTGTTGTTGTCTGTGCCGCCGCTGCGGTCCCTGGGCCGATGGCGTATCCTCTCCCTGATCTCACACACCACGTTCAGCTCGTGGCGGTGCAGCTCCTGCTCCGTCCTCCACGAGGCGTGGCCCTGCAGGGGCGAGGGGGCGGAGGAGGAGGAGGAGGACAGCGGTAGGCTGGGGCTGGGGGTCTCCGAGGGGGTGGTGGCGGGGTCCATGAAAACCGCAGCGGTGCCGCTCGGGCCACAGTGCTGGCGGGCCGTGCTGACCGAGACGACGTCCGAGAACCCGTCGGGAACTTCACGGAGGACCCTGCTGGAGACCCGGGATTCGGGGAGCGCGGCCCCCCCGGGGACCCTGCTGTGCCGTAGGAAGCTCTGTTGGTGGGGGCTGCCCCCGCCGCCGATGGGCGAGTCGGCCCCGGAGCCGGAGCAGGAGCTGGGGCTGAGGTCGGGGTGCAGCAGGGGCGAGGGGGTAAAGGTCTCCAGGCCGGGACCCAGCTGGCACAGGGGGGCCGGGGTGAGACAGGTGCGAGGCTGTTGGAAGGGCTGCAGACGCTGCAGCAGGGAGGGCTTGGTGCCAGAGACGGGGAGGCCCCGCTTACGCAGCTGCTGCCGCAACTCTGACACCTAAGAAACAGGCAGGGAGGGTGGGGGGGGCTTGTCTGGAGTTTCAAAATGTGGGCGTTTACCCTTGCCCACCTTCTACGGGACCTTTCCTTACCGTGAGGTCGACGAGGTTGGGGGGCAGGAGCTCCGGTTTGGGGCTGGGGCTGGGGTCCAGGGACTGGGGGGGTTTGGTGGGGGCGGCCAGCGTGCTCTGGGGCGCGGCGTCAGAGAACCTCACATTCTGATCGGTGTCTCCACTGAGGGAAATACAATATCATGAGCTGGGTCGAGGGCGTTCAAACCTTCGACATCAACCCCTTCTGAGGAGCCCCGCTCCTTGTGGCCGCAGAAAAGGGGGGTCAGCGTACCTGGGCGCGTCCAGAGACAATCGCTGCTTCTTCTGGGCCCCGACACCTGAGGGACGCAAAGGGTGGCTGGCTTGATATGTTTTTATCTGATGTCGTTTTTTTGTCGTGACCTCAACAAACAACACAACACCAAGACAGAGGGAGGGAGGGGGTGTGAAGGCGATGGCCGTACCCGAGGCCGCGGAGGCCCTCTGGTTGGGGGGAATGTAGGGGTGGTATTTGAGCTTCCTCATCTTGGGCTTTGGCCTCCGGTTGTTTCTGAGGGCGGGGGAGGTGGCCCGCGCTCGGGACGGGGGGCGAGCGGGACGAGGCGCAGGACGAGCTGGGGGACTGAGCTGTCTGCAGAGGGACACACGTGCAGAAGGACAGGTGACAACACTGTTGGGATAGCTTCAGCCAAACAGGTGCGGTCATGACCTACGGTCTCATTACTACGTGCAGTCCCTCTCTGTTCCAACCCCTGGTCCCCGACTGTGCTATCCATAAAATCCCTGAGGCCACACGAGAAACATCCTCATCAATCTGTACTGCCGCGGCTCCCAACCTACTAAGCCCATCTTTTAAACATCTGGGGATTATCTATGGGTCATTTCATGTTCAAACGGTGATACAACGTGAGCTATGGGACGGGGCGCACATCGAATAAGGAAGGGAGGAGATCATAAAGTGCCATCGACAAGACCCCCGTCCCCACCACGCCAGTCTCTGACTGACGGTGTGTGTTGCTGCCGGGGACAGGCAGGTGGTGTAAAACTACAGAGCAGCGTGCGGAGAGCTCCACGCTCTGGGTTGGCAGTAATGAATGCAGACGCAGCTTAAAGAGCAAGCAGCCCGTGTAGGGGTGACCATGCGGCAAGGTTAAATACTTTCCAGGGATGAAAGAATCGCACACAC
>OLKM01000416.1:28451-33451 GCA_900291075.1 Melanogrammus aeglefinus
GCGGGAGGAGGAGAACTGAGTTCTCAATAATATAATGCCTTTCTGAATACATATGATGTAAGAATGCACAACACTGTTGTCATCGGAGATCACACTGTACAACCCAGAAAATGGCCAACACTGCTGCCTTTAGGGACAGACAACCCCCTTGAGATAGACACACACAAACACTCACACACATATCCACACACACACACACATGTATCCACACATACAAACACACGCACGCTTATCTTCACACACACAAACACATAAAGTCACACACAAACACAGAGCAGGAGGCTTGATATTGATGTAATGGGAATGATCAAGAGGAAAAAGGGTTAAGAGTTATGGGGAGAAATGATTGATCCTGCCTCCCTTGATGGCCATGCTTAGTCCGTCCCATCAATACATCACTGAAGCATTATATTGTGCTGATTTGAAAAGTGCTTTGTAGTGAGCATGACAAGGCACAGTATAACAGTCCCCGTCTAAAGCACCAAGACTCACACATTTTACCTTCTCACAAAACTGCTGATAGGAAAGAGAACCAATGAAGGATTAAGGTTATAAAGTAAAAAATGATGAATGCATAGTACTATAGAAGGATTGCCGGTAGTGTTTACAGTGGAAAACAGAACATGCAGAACGGCAACAGCAGGGTACTGCTAAAGCAGTGTTTTCACCTTTTGCAGTATCGGTATGCACACCACTAGGGGGCGACGTCTGAGTGGCTCCGTCATCAGGGAGACGCTGCGCGAGAAAACAAGCAAGTTACCAGGAATGTTGGGGGGGGGGTGCACAGGGGCATTAGTTAATTAAATCAGAGAAATTACACTCGCACAATATATTCTGTGGTTCGAGGGAATCTACACTAACTCAGATCAGAAATTTCATTTAAATAAGACTCTTACGACCTCAGTGAGATGAAACCGACTCTTGCGGCCGAGGAAACAACAGTGGGGCATTTCTAATGTCATCTTTTCTCCCATCTTTTTGCAACAGCCCTTGAGTAATGACACATGGACCTCTGAATAGAGAGTTATTACACAGGGGGCATGGCCTCTATATGGCTCTATATGGGTTTTGTGCATGCGTCTGTCTACGTGTGTGCGTTTGTCTGTTTGCTGGGCACCCACCAGAGCTTCACTCTGGTCTCCCTCTCCTTTCCGAGAAGGACAGGTTGTCTTCAACCCTGAAGGAACACACAAGTTGTGAATTTACTTTATGCTCACATTATTACATGCATAGTCCTGAATCACGCAATGTTTTCTAATTCACAGATTGTATGAATATCAGCAACAATGAACACATTTCACTCATCAGTACATGGTCTAGTAGGGTGTATGATAAGCTACTGTTTAAAGTGAGGCGATATGAGCGTGTTCACTGAAGTCTCCGTGGTCCAAACCCAGTGCTTTGCTGGGGGTTAGCACATCGATAATCACACAGAGACTCACCAGAGTCGGCGTTGATCTCGTTCTGTTTTCGGTTCTGGATCCTCAGCTGCAGCACTGGAAGACAAGAGCAAAGGTTTCAGTTGGTGGCGAGGTGACGCTGAGGGTAATGGGCGTTTATTCCAGCCTGTGGAACCTTTGAACAACTTTTGAATCTTTTTCTTTGTTGAAGCGAAAAAGTTGTTGGAGTCTGGAATGCGAAGCAGCCTGTGAAATAATAGAATGGCTTGATAAGACCTTGCAACTTTGCAATTGCATACTAAGTAATCAGAATCAGAATTCTCTTTATTGTCATTGCACATGGTACAATGAAATTTAAATAGTAACAAACTTCAATGTGGCAACATTAAATGGGAAACTACACACTCACACTCACACTGACAGACTTCCACACACACACACACACACACACACACACACACACACACACACACACACACACACACACACATACACACACTAACACACAAACACACACACACATACACACAGATTGATGTCATTCCAGTGAAATCCGAATGGATTCAGCGACTTTTGAGACCTCAGTGCCCTGCTGGAGAGGGAGTTAGAAGGGCAGGGAGGGAGAGGGGAGGGAGGGAGGGGAAGGGGGGGAGAGGGGAGGGGAGGTGAAGGCAAGAGAGGGAGGGAGAGGGCAGGGAGGAGAGGGAGAGGGAGGGAGGGGGGAGGGAGCGGAGGGAGAGGGTAAGGCGAGGGAGGGAGAAGGCAAGGGAGGGAGAGGGAGGCGAGGGGAGGAGGAGTATGGCAGGAGGGAAAGGGGGAGGGAGAGCGGGGAAGGGAGAGGGGGAGGGAGGGGGGAGGGGGAGGGGGGAGGGGAACAGGGAAGGGAGGGAAGGGAGAGGCAGAAGGGGGGGAGGGGAGGGGAGGGAGGGACGCAGGGAAGACTAGGGGAGGGAGGTAGCTCGGAAAGGTGGAGGGCGGGTGGGAGGCAGGCATAGAGGGGGGGAGGGGGGGATGGAGGGTTCAGGGTTTAAAGGCAGTGCCTATTTCTTCGTCAGTATATCTATTTCAGTCCTCCCCATCCCCCCCCTCTCAGCTGTCCCTCTCCCTCTCTGACACTATCGCTGGCCTTCTTAATGTACCCCCCTCTGAACCTAGTGGAGACCAGTCAGCTGTAGGCTTTATGCTGCTCACTAAATTATTCCTGCTGGCCCGTCTCTCAGGAAAGTGGGAAACAACCAAGTTTGCTCATTAGATGGGCTCCAGGGGTCTAGTGCAAGAGAGAGAGAGAGAGAGAGAGGGGGAGAGAGAGAGAGAGAGAGAGAGAGAGAGAGAGAGAGAGAGAGAGAGAGAGAGGAGAGAGAGAGAGAGAGAGAGAGAGAGAGAGAGAGAGAGGAGAGAAGAGAAGAGGAAGAGAGAGAGAGGGAGAGAGAGAGAGAGAGAGAGAGAGAGAGAGAGAGAGAGAGAGAGAGAGAGAGAGAGAGAGAGAGAGAGAGAGAGAGAGAGAGAGAGAGAGAGAGAGAGAGAGAGAGAGAGAGAGAGAGAGCGCCTTAGATACATTTATTCTGCCCCCAATATTTTGGATGAAGATTCACAGAGAGTCGTCGGGGTAGGGGAACGATAATCAACCTGCTCTCATCTCTGATCTTTAACTTATTATTGTTCACAATAATTCTCATGAACCACGTACTGTTAACTTATTTTTTTTCCCGATAGAAAGTTGAGTGGTTGTCATCATTCGACATGTTACCTAGACAACCCAGCCACACCCTGACACCTTGACCACATTCCTTAACACTCATCTGGGACGTATGGCCCTTCTTGTTCTGTATTCCAGATCCATTTAGTGCGCATGTCCCTGGTATATCGTACGCTCACACACGTCACGCACATTCATGTGTGCATACGCAGATCAGAGCCGTGCTCTTGCTGTGTTTCGTCGCAACAGCTGAGGCGCAGGCTCGCGTTCCCCAGCAGGTGCTTACTCACCGACGGGACTGATGTCATATCCTATTGTTTCTCTTTTGCCGTCCATTAAATGCAAGCACAGGGCTCTGCCATTTCTCCTAATGAACGTGGCGTTGACTCTCGTTTTTTCATTTTAATTATCATTTAGTGCATGTTTAAAGGGAATCCATGATTAAACTGTAGTCTTGGAAGGTTCATTTATTAAGTCATTCATTTGTTTCCACATTAACTCGCTGTGTTTACTTCATTAAAAGATCCCCTATGAATAGACTTCACACCTGAATTAACGAGCAAATCCTACAGCATTTGACTCCTTTTTCCCCTAACATAATCAATCTTTACAACGTTGTACACCAACAAATGGGCGACTGTTAAAAAGGCTTTGAGGACTCATGTGGACAACTATTATCATAGTATTTTGTGTACCCAGTAAACCAAACAAAACAGTATGAAGAAACAAGCAGAAAACAATATCTCACTGGAGTAGTTATCCCATAGCTAAGTGACAAGCCAGTGACACCAACTGTCACTCAAACACACCACAACATCGGACGACAGGGACGGTCTCTTCCAAAACACCTCTCACTGTGGCCAGAGGCAGCCTTAAATCATTCTAATCTATCACATGACAGAAAGCCTCATAGATTAGCCTTTTACCGTTTGCGATGAGTTCACTGACAGTGGTCTGATGTTCAATGTTCAACGGTCAAACACAAAGCAGGAAACACCACTTCCTACGCCAGCCCAACCCGTCTCCTCCTCCCCTGCTCTCCATTAGCGTTGTGGAGAGATGATGTAATGGTTGTAATTAGCTATAAGCACCGCATGCTCTAGTCCTGACAAACGCTATCCGAGCTTTCACAACTCTCCACACCGTGGGCCACCATGAGGGCACACTGTGAGGATCACATCCAGGCCAATTTGTTGCTGGTACAACACAGTGTTTCCAGTTAGTACCGTATGGAGCCGTGCTCTGCTCTAAATGAGGTCCTCTGCGCCGCGTTGTATTGTGTTAGGGCCTTTTTAAAAGCAGCACTTGTCGAATGTGTTTTTTTTATGTTTTTCGTCCCATTTATATTGTAAATTGCTCTATTTCTTTAGCTCTTTCTCGTATCGATATGCAGCACTGTGTCACCGCTGTTGAAGAAGTTCCTCTTCTTTAAGAACTTTCTTGATTCCTGTTATAATTCGTCCATCATTAGGATTATTACTTGTCAACACTTGATCCTGGACACTGCGGCGCACCGAGCAGCACACAGCGAGGCGGGCAGGAACAGTACACCAGTAAAGGGCAGTACATTTGTATTCTAACAGCCCAGCACTTAGCGCAGGCCCAGGGCAGGGGGAACGCTCACGGCGCGCTCTTCCCAAGGCCTCACTTTACTCAAGCTCCATGACATGGCTCAGAGATTCTGGGGGACTAACCAACCCAACCAAATACCTGCCTGTGATGTCCTTCTGTCGCCCGTTTGGAGGTTACAACACTGTAATAGCATCATTTTGGAAATCTCATTTTTTTTTTTGATTGATTGACACAGGGCTACACCAATCCACTAGAGCCGGCTCACCTGAGCGGAACTTGTTCCTGATGAGGAGGGACCTCTCGGCTGCCAGCAGCGTCATGTCTGAGGGGGC
>OLKM01000416.1:38451-53451 GCA_900291075.1 Melanogrammus aeglefinus
CACACACACACACACACACTACAGCACGCACACACACGCTGGGGCCTGCAGACCGCCTCACTCTGTCCATCAGCATCGCATTCTGACTCTTCACTTTCAAGCTCTTCCCAGTGTGTATAGATGGTTCACACACTGATTTAGGCACATACACACTCATACATACACATACACACAAAAACATGTGCATACACACACACACACACACACATCACCCCCTCCCCCATTGACACACAAACATACAATACACACAATCCCACACACGCACACATACATCCAATGACACACAACCCCACACGCACACATACATACAATGACACACAACCCCACACGCACACATACATCCAATGACACACAACCCCACACGCACACATACATACAATGACACACAACCCCACACACCTACAGCTGGACTGCGCTGAACCCAGCGACCGGGCCTTACTGTTTGTTATCACAGACCACCTATCCCGCCCTGCACCGGCCCAGCGGGGTCAATCAGGGACTGCTGCTGGGGTTTTTTTTTGGCCGATTTATAAAACCAAGATAGAGAATGAATGATCAAGACACCGGAGTGGCGTCAGATCTTAGAAGTAGCCGAGCCTACAAGGCTTTCTATCCGTGACGACAGGTGAGTGAAGGGTGGAGGAGGAGAGTGGTGTTGCCACACCAGATTTCATGCAGAGTGCTGCACTCTGCTGCATAGCCCACTGCACCGCTTCTGGAGCCTTAAAAGGATTTGCCTGGCAGAGACTCGACTAAGGAAATTACCAAATGAATGCAAATGAATGCAAATAGAATGTGCGCCAACCTTTGTTTACGAGGAAAACGTGTTTACCTACAGGCAAACCCTGGCTTTGGTCCTTGAGGCGTTGTATTACAACTGCTTCAAAGATGCCTCCTCGGCCCTCCCTGGCTTTCACCTCGTCATGACACCGGAGGAGAGTTAGTGTGGCACGTATAGGTGGAGTGGATTTAGTGTGTTTGGAACCCCAGCAGAGAAAGGTATTACTTTCGATCCCCAGTGTTTCCCAGACTCCCGATTTAGGCCTCCTCGGGCCAGAAGACGGACCTCCACCTGCTCCTTGACCACCTGGGTCTGAAGACACCGTGAGTCCCCTTGGGTCTAACGGTGCCCTTAAATGGTGCCACTGTGGAAATGAAGGAAATGACCACAGCGATAGACTGCCTCTCTCTATGTGGCCTCCAGAACATACACCTGGTCCTTTCACCAGAGCGTTAAACCCACGGTAGCTATGAGGTCCTACTCAGGCCGTTTGGGCACTATGGTAACAGAAGGATGATGATTCAATGCCCCTCCCCCCCCCTGGAGGCAGTGGAGAAGCCCCGGCCAATAAGGCTGCAAGACCAGCAGTTCCACGCCTTTAACAGCTCTTTTATGGCCTACATTTTAAACCGATTGATACGTTCAATTTAATCAATCAATAAAATGGTTGAAGAAGAACGTTATTAATACGTGACTGCATACGTACCACGTTTGATCTTGCGTGCTGTGAGCTGTTAAATAAGTCATCGGCATGAATCATGTCATCGAAGGCTTCCATGTTTTTTTTATTGTTAAGATAGACTGTAGATACATGTATGGTAGACCGGGTGAAAACATTATGATATGTATGTGATTATCAGTAATATTGCACCCTTCGGAAAGTGCTGCAGTATCAAAGTAAGAGCATTTTTCAATAACACGTGTAAATACAGGTGTGAAATTATATCAAAGTCGTAAACAGACTCACAGTGTATCTGACGGTCAGAAAGATAAATTAAATATATCCATTATAATTTAAGAGTGCAGCAGTGTAACTCTTACAACATGACTTAAATAAACTGTGAGCGGTTATAGAGCCTGTGAAAAGTTTGTTTTCCTCATTTAGATAAACAACTACATCGAAATGCAACAACGTCGGTTGTTTTTGTTTTCATATTTTCAAGGGCAATTTGCAAATTAAGCAGGATCTTTACCCAAGGGCTCTCTTCATTCAAGGTAGATCATAAAAAACAAACACAAACAGAAACACTGTCAAACGTAGTAGATTACTTTTTTGGACCATCAAATGGAATGGAAAAGATAAATACATTCATGAAATAAATAAAGAACAACTAAATTGTATATGAATATATATATATATACACATATATATACACACACATATATATATATATGTATAAATATTGCAAGTGCTCCCTTGATGATCGCTGAATATGTGATGAGAGATAGCATGGGAGCCGGTAAAGTCTGCCCGAATACCCCAGCCTCTTCGGCCTCTCTCTCCCTATAACCCCTCCCTCTCTCCCTATAACCCCTCCCTCTCTCCCTATAACCCCTCCCTCTCTCCCTATAACCCCTCCCTCTCTCCCTATAACCCCTCCCTCTCTCCCTATAACCCCTCCCTCTCTCCCCTATAACCCATCTCTCTCTCTATAACCCTCCTTCTCCCATACCATCCTCTCCTCCCATAACCCTCCTCTCATCCCCAATAACCACTCCCCTCTCCCAAGACCCCTCCCTCTCTCCCCATAAACCCTCGCCTCTCGCCCACCCCTCCCTCTCTCCGCTTATAACCCCTCCCTCTCTCCCTATAACCCTCCCTCTCTCCTATATAACCCTCCTATCTCCTATACCCCTTCCCTCTCTCCCCATAACCCCTCCCTCTCTCCCTATAACCCCTCCCTCTCTCCCCATAACCCCTCCCTCTCTCCCTATAACCCCTCCCTCTCTCCCATAACTCCTCCCTCTCTCCCTATAACCCCTCCCTCTCTCCCCATAACCCCTCCCTCTCTCCCCATAACCCCTCCCTCTCTCCCTATAACCCCTCCCTAACTCCTCCCTCTCTCCCTATAACCCCTCCCTCTCTCCCTATAACCCCTCCCTCTCTCCCTATAACCCCTCCCTCTCTCCCTATAACCCCTCTCTTTCTCGAGGACCCCCCGCCCCTCTTCAGGTCTCCATGTACGCCTCCGAGCCGTCCAGGTGGGAGACAGAGGAGCTGTACCACTCGGCGCTCTCCTCCTCCTCCTCCTGGTGGATCCCTCCGCCTCCGTCGTCTCCCCCGCCCGCCCCGGCTCCTCTCTTCTCGCTCAGCATCTCCATGGCAACCTGGTGGTAGGGGTGCTTGCGCTTGGTGTGTCGGCGCAGCGTGTTGCGCTCGGCGAAGCGTGTGTGGCACAGTGGGCACTGGTAGGGCTTCTCCCCGGTGTGCACCCGCTGGTGGCGCTGCAGCTCGCCTGCCTCCCGGAAGCGCTTGGCACAGATGGGGCACACGTAGTTCCTCTGGCCCGTGTGGATGTGTTTGTGTCGCTGTGAGGAGGGGGGAGAGAGAGAGCCGGTGAGATGGGTCAGTGGGTTTGAACTCAGTGCAGATTAGTACATTTAAACATGCAATGAAACCTGGTGAATATGTGTTTCCACGGTGGATTAATGAGTTACCATGACACAAGCGTTCAATGTTCCAGGAGGGTCTTTTAGGCGGGGGTCAAGGGGTCCGAGGTTGGTGCTAACACCACCACAACATAGAGGCTGGTGTTTAGCTGAGACCTTATTCACACCATGCAATAGGACTTATTTATACTGAACAATAATGACTAGAAGTCATTACTGGTCCAGGGTGTAGAATTCTGTGGCATCCAGCGGAGCAGCCTTGGCAGATAGGGAACATAATATTCAGAGGTAGTTTCTGATCAGTGAATAATCCAAGGAAAATAAGAATTAGTTTTGCGATACATAAGAATGAGCCCTATATATCTACATACGGTTGGCAAGGCAGAGGGGAGGTCTTCAGTTGGCACACTCCCTGCTAGATACCACTTTATCACACACACTGCAGCCTCCATGCCAATAGTGGAGGTGCCTATAAAGAGAGCGAACGCGCTGCTACATGGTGCTTTTTCTTTCTGCTTGCCTACGCCGTCAAGGCATAATGATTGGTCTTGAGAACGAGGCTGTGTTTAATACAGTGTCTGCACAGACCTGCAGATGGCTGGAGCGTTTAAAGGCTTTCCCACACTGCTGACACACGTGAGGCTTCCTCTGGGAGTGGGTGATGGCGTGGCGCTCCAGGTCCGACGAGTAGAAGAAGACCCGCGGACACAGCTGGCAGTACAGGATCTTGCGGGGCCCCAGGGAGTTGGGGGAGGAGGACGGCGACAGGGGGTCCAGAGGGTCCAGGGGGTCCATGGCGTCCAGCTGGCTGCTGGTGAAGATGGACGGGGAAGGTGGTGCCATGCTGGAGAAGTAAAGGTGGTCCTCCAGCGGGACTGGGTCCATCCCGTGACGGCTCGACGGGTCCGTCCCGGGCTCCGATCCCGAGGAGGCGTCCGCCTCCTCCGGCGGGCTCAGGGGGTCTAAAAGGTCAAAGGTCATGCTGTAGTTCTGTAGGGGAGGAGGGCTTCCTGACGTAAAGGGGGATGGCTTGGTGTTTCCTTCCTTAGATATGACTTCTGCTTCCACGGGAGTGTCTGAGGACTTGGTCTGAGTCGGGCCGGGGGGGGGCACATGGCAGAGGGTCCCAGAGGAGGGGAAGAGGCTGGTGGTCTGGAGGGTGGGGTGGGGGGGGTGATGGCGGTGATGGCGGTGATGGTGGGGGAGGAGGAGGAGGTCAGGGCCACCGGGTTAGGGGTCAGGTTGTTGCCCACTCCGGATAGGACAACAGAGGCGCTGTTGGGACCTAGCTGGATCATGGGATAGGAGAGAAGGGAGGAGCCCGGGTTGCTGAGCTGACCAGCAGACAGAGCAGGGAAGGAGAGGGGGCCGGAGCTGGCTGCAGTGATCTGGGAGAGCTGACCGGTCGAGGGGTCCAGGAGAGCGAGGGACGGACCGGAGGTGGAGGAGGCGGAGGACAGGAGGAGGAGCATGGGGGTGGAGGTAGGGGCGGAGTGCTGTGTCAGGGAAAGGGGCAGGGAAAGTCCCATTGGAGATGAGGAGAACTGGGTGGAGGCGGAAGGCGGGGAGAGGAGGAGAATAGGCGTGTTCCCCGATGGGTTGGTGAGGATCTGCATGGTTTGGTTCGCTGCCACCGCGGGCCCAGTCCCCCCGGTGGAGGTCACAGAGGGCTCAGCTGCCCTGGAGGAGTCGGAGTTCTTTGTGGCCGGTGCCCCTGTCGTCAGCTCTGCACCCTTTAAAGGTTCAGCGCTCTGAGGTGGGGACCCGGGGGCCGGGGTCTGTGGTGAGGAAAGCAGGTTATCACAAGGAGCGATGAGCGAGCGCGATGGGTTCCCCAAACTTTGGCCGAGGTTAGAGGCTAATAAAGTGACCAGCTGCGATGGCTCTTTCCTCTTTCCGTGGAGGGACAGGGACCGAGTCACAAGGCGACCTGAGAGCGGCCCGTCGTCCAGTGTGGAGGTGTCTATTTGGGGCACTTTGTGTCCTTCTGGACTGAGATTATACGGGATTCCCTGGTCATCTATGAAGAGAAAATTGTCATTGTCAGAGTCTATCGAGGAAAGGGAGGCAAACACGGAGGTAGAGAAGAACGAAGGAGACAGGATCGAATCTCCGAAAGAATCTGCGCCGGGTGCGCTAAACGTTGGGTCGCCTTTCCGGACCACACCATCATCGCCATCCCCGTCATCATCCTCTTCCACCACGTCTCTGTCTCCCTCCCCCTCGAACTCGTCCACCTCCATTATCAGTGAACTCTCACAGCCGGAGTCCTCCCACGGGCGCCCACCGCTCCCACGGTCAGCGTCCTCTTCTCCTCATGGGCAGGCTGAGGTTCCAGTGTTTCAGTCTGTTCCTCTGTCGCCTCCCCCCTCCGCCTCCACCTCCACCTCTGCCTCCACCACCTTCAGATCCTCTCTCTGCAGATTGAGAGGTACAGTGGCTTCACATTCGATCGCCCCCCCTTCCTCCGTAGACCTTGGACCCTCTGGGGCTGCCCTGTTGGGCCCCCGAGGGTCCTCTGAGGCCCTGTTGGGCCCCAGAGGGTCCTCTGAGGCAGGGCTGTGATTGGTAGTAGTAGTACTGTCTTTAAGAAGATTTGTTTTGTCCTCTTCGGTCGTCTTCTCCACGCTCTCGTTGCCCACTCCATCAAACGAGCCTGCTATGGGTATTCCAACTTTTTGATGGATAGCTTCTGTGGCCCGGGGCTCGTTCATTATGGCAGATAGAGTTGGGGCGCGTGGGACTTCATCAGGGTTTTGGTCGTCGGCGAGGACTGTTGAAACAGTCTCAGGAGAGAACGGCGCAGATCTTGTGAACTCTGAGGGACGAAACTCTTTGGTCAGGCTGGTGGTAGTGCTAACGATCGGATTTTTGCCACGAACAATGATTTTGATTCTGATTGGTTGGTTGTTTAAAACAGGCATGCCGGTCTTGACTTTATTTGGCCGCTTGAGGCCATCACTCTCGCAGGTTTTAAGAGGGGCTTGTTTGGAGGGACCACCCGAGGCAGACGTTTCTCCATTAACTGATGAAACATGCCTGGGTGTCACAGGTGTGATGGGGAGGAGGTGTGGGTCACTGGCTAAAGTGCTGGGGGGGGTCTCGTCTGGTGGGCCGACAAGCACCTTTGGCCCCGATTGTTCCAGAGGCGGGCGAGCATGTTGGTCATCCGAGCTGCTGCTGGGTGGGGCTGCAGCCAACTGGGAATCCATTGTGGGGCATAACTAATTGTGTTCCTGAAAAAGAAAAAAATGTAAATCAGTTATACAGGTTTCGAGTAAAGTCAAACAATATAAATAACAAGCAATATAACAATTTTAGGCAGTCTACAAACATGACAATAAATATATATATAAAATGCTGTCGCAGCCTTTCTGGAAAACACCCAGGGGTCAAGTTGTTGGTCAAGTTTAGTTCCATTTTCTCTATTATCTATTCTACTATTTACTGGCGTTGCCTGCTAATTTGTATCCCTATTCGTTCGTTACATCAAATGAATGGTTGTAAGGTGAATTGTTAAGTGGTTAAAAAAATGCATCTTTTAATAGACAGACAGCTTTTCAATGGGCTTAACGGTGCGATTTTAAATAAAAAGTATTAGGCTATTAAAGCACGTTATCATCACGCTATACCTATTGGTTGTAACCTCATCGGCATGCAATACTGATGACCCACGAGACTGTAAATAAAACACTAAGAAGAAGAAGAAGAAGAAGAAGAAGAAGAAGAAGAAGAAGAAGAAGAAGAAGAAGAAGAAGAAGAAGAAGAAGAAGAAGAAGAAGAAGAAGAAGAAGAAGAAGGAGAAGGAGAAGAAGAAGAAGTACAAGAACAAGAACAAGAACAAGAATAAGAATAAGAATAAGAATAATAATAAGAATAATAATAATAACACTGACAATAAAAGTAACGACAAGACAATTATATTTTGGACATTGCAATGTTGACAGTAAGATTATTATACTTAGTACCTCCAAATCCAACCGGTTGATATTGGTCAAAGGATAAAAAGAGACACTGCGTGTGCAGGGTGGACGCGCCATTAGATACGCACCGTGTGTCCGAGGTCCGAGCCTGTCAATAGCAGGGAGGGCGGCGCGCGCGTGTGTGCGTTGACACCAGTCGAACCTTGGGACGAGCCTAACATGAGCGCCGTCATCTGCTGTTAGAGAACCTACAGCCACAATGGAGCCCGCCGCTTCAGCACTTCCCCTTTCTGTCCATCGTAGTATTTCTCGGACCTATCGGCCAGCCATTTTAGAGACGAGGAGGTTTCGAAACACGAATAAGCGAAACGCGAAAGCTTTAACAAAAAAACTTTATCGTGATTGCATTTGAAGCGCTATGCTTCAAAAGCAGGTGTTGAGGGTTGCTCGTCATATTGGCGATACATTTTTAACAGTATTTTAAACTATACCTCCCCCAATATATTCGCTGTTATGGGACTGGGTGGCTTACCCGAGCCGGGATATTTCCGGGAGGACCAAATATGAATGTGCAGTGTAAAGGGGTGTATGCTGCGAATAACTGAGGTAGGGAGGGGTTCAAGGGGAGTTTGCTATGGTGTCGCAGCTCTACCGGGTCCGACTAGCAGCCATGTTCAGCCTATGACTACGGTTGAACCTGCAGCCTGTGTGTTTGTGTGTGTGTGTGGTGTGTGTGTGTGTGGTGTGTGTTGTGTGTGTGTGTGTGTGTGTGTGTGTGTGTGTGTGTGGTGTGTGTGTGTGTTGTGTGTGTGTGTGTGTGTGTGTTGTGTGTGTGTGTGTGTGTGTGTGTGTGTGTGTGTGTGTGTGTGTGTGTTGTGTGTGTGTGTGTGTGTTTGCGCGCTTGCGTGTGTGCGGTGTGTGTGTGTGGGGGGGGGGGGGGCATTTAAAGAGAAACTCTTGAAGACTTTAAATTGTTTTATTTTAAAAATATTGAATGAACAAAACTTACAAGCAACAACAAGGCTTGATGCGTTCCAAAACATGTAACCACGGCCGACAAAAGATTTGTCACAAATACTTTGAAGAGAAGCAGACAGATGCAGTCTCTTGAAGTTGAATATAATGAAAACTTACAAGGTATATGGAGAAAAAGTTCATAGCAGGTATAATATGTACTTTTAAATCATCATGAGGAATGCAATATGTCATTTTCAGAAAATATTATGATTGTTAATCATGCATTGTCTGATTATCAGTACAAAGTGGTAGGGATGATAATAAAACCATATGCAGTGTTTGAAACAAAACGGTGTAAAAAATATGCCTTGAGAAATACTCAATGGTCTGACACATGCACAGTTATCAGGTGTGTGTGTGTGTGTGGTGTGTGTGTGTGTGTGTGTGTGTGTGTGGTGTGGTGTGTGTGTGCTGTGTGTGTGTGTGTGTGTGTTGTGGGTGTGTGGTGTCGTGCGTGCGTGCGGTGCGTGCGTGCATGCGCGTGCGTGCTGTGTGTGGTGCGCATGTGCGTGTGGTGCGTAATGTGTTGGTGGGTGTGTAGGTGTGTGTTGGTGTGGTGTGACACGCTGCTCTGAGCGCCCCATGGTAGAGGCCGTCGATCTCGGGCCCCTCATCCCTTCCTGGTCACCAGGCAAACAGGCGTCGATCTCTGAGACCAGCGCTGCTGAGGGCCCCATGGTAGAGGCAGTCGATCTCGGGGCCCCTCATCCCTCCTGGTCACCAGGCAAACAGGCGTCGATCTCTGAGACCAGCCGGTGAGGGAACAGCTTGTACTGCAGCCAGGTGGGCTCTGTGGACAAAGGAGAGACAACATCACTCTCAGAACCCCTAACCCTAACTCTCAGGACCCTGTTGGTATGTATGGAATAATGTATGCAATGGATGTAAGTGTTTGTGCATGTATGTATGTATGTATGTATGTATGTATGTATGTATGTATGTATGTATGTATGTATGTATGTATGTATGTATGTATGTATGTATGTATGTATGTATGTATGTATGTATGTATGTATGTATGTATGTATGTATGTATGTCTGTCTGTCTGTCTGTCTGTCTGTCTGTCTGTCTGTCTGTCTGTCTGTGTCTGTATGTATGTATGTATGTATGTATGTATGTATGTATGTATGTATGTATGTATGTATGTATGTATGTATGTATGTCTGTCTGTCTGTCTGTCTGTCTGTCTGTCTGTCTGTCTGTCTGTCTGTCTGTCTGTCTGTCTGTCTGTCTGTCTGTCAGTCTGTCTGTCTGTGTCTGTATGTATGTATGTATGTATGTATGTTTGTATGTATGGATGGATGGATGGATGGATGCATGGATGCATGTGTGCATGTATGTTTGTCTGTATGAACCTATGTATTGAATTTATGTGTAGTATTCATTATTTTCAGTATACCTTTATCGATCTTAGGGCACATGTAAAAACAGGCATACATACATACCATACATACAAGACATTCCTTACACACTGTCCTCAATGTACACACATACACAGATATACACACAGATTGATAGAGAGGTAGAGGTTGAACCTCCTTACCCAGGTAGCACGCCGGGGGCTCTAGTTTTCCGTCAAAGCAGCCCTGGCTGATGGTGAAGCTGCACTGCTTGCGGGGATGTTTGCAGAAGAAGGTGACGTTCTCCCCATGGGGAACCATGCCATCCGTCAGGTCAAAGGGCCAGCGCATCTCTCCACCAACCAGCACACGGCTCCGCTGGGCCGGGAGGAGACAGCGAGCTGGACAGAGACCGCCGCGTAAAGATTAGGAAGACGCAGTTATAGCACAGAACAGTAGAATATGATACCCTACACTAAGTAATAATACTAGTTTGCAGTGTTCTGTCTGGTATGTGACCTAATATTTGATCAAACACTTGACAACAGATGAGTGGATATCCCTGCTCTGTCTCGGAGCCTCCGGTCTCACCTCGGCAGTGTGGGGGAGGGGCGCTCCATTTGCCATCGGACAGACAGGTGACCTTCTGCGGCCGTTCCAACAGGAAGTGCTTCTTACACAGTAGGTGGATGTATATGTCGTCGCCACCTCATACTCAGTCTTCTGCACGGCCACTCACGTAGCCCCTGCTCCACGGCGGGGGGGCACGCAGAAGACCACTGGACACACACACACGAGAGAGGAACGGAGGAGGGACGGTTAGGTTTGAGATGTATATACTCTTAAATTGGAGTTGCTTTGTCTCCAAAGTTATAAGACCGTTGTTGTTTTTCATCTTATGGTTTCAAGCAAGTGTATTGTTTGCGCGGATTTGCAGGGCCTTGCAATACCATATATGTAGCCACTAGATGGCCAAGACAGCCCCGCACAAAAGACCAATACGCGTGCTTCTAACCGCCACAAATGTTCCCTCTCTCCTGCATTGTCATAGTTATTAAGCCTTTCGGTCCCAAGGTCAATACGTGTTGAATTGATTCAGTGTAAGTAGTGATATTAATAAAGGGATTGATTAAATCGACAGGTAATAAGAAACTTTTGGTTTTTTTCGATTTCCATGCTCACTGGTGGAACACACAGGAGACAGACACGATACAAAAACAAACAATACAAAATAAAATTTTGTTCACACATCAGGACACAGATAAAGGTATACTTATTGGAAAAGTGCATTTCATCTCATTTCAATCTATAACCTGTTTTCAACTCACGCACACACACACACATTCACCCCACATGAACAGTCAACACAGGTCAAATGGAAATGGATTCCTTGCCTTGACACACCGACAACTACCTAAACTTTGACATACGACGGGTGAGGGAACTGCCCCAGTTTTGATTTCCTGACAGAAATTTTTCATGACTTCCACACCATATAGATGCCTGTTGTGAGAATCATGGAGGAAAGAGAAAGAGAGAGAGAAGAAGTGAGAGAGAGAGAGAGAGAAGAGAGAGAGAGAGAGAAGAGAGAGAGGAGAGAGAGAGAGAGACAGAGAGAGAGAGCAGAGAGAAGAGAGAGAGATTGAGAGGAGAGAGAGAGGTTTGTGTGTGTGGGGGGTGAGAGAGGTGTGAGAGGAGAGAGAGAGAAGAGGAAGAGAAGAGAGAGTGGGGGGAGGGGGGGGGGGGAGAGGGGTGAGAGGGGGAGAGAGAAAGAGAGAAAGAGAGAGAAAAAGAGAGAAAGAGAAAGAGAGAGAGAGAGTGTGATAGAGAAAGAGAGAGAGAGAAGAAGGAGATGAGGAGGGGAGTATGGGTGACATTACATAAGGACTTACACTGGATCATGTGTTGACGATATACCAACAGGCCTACGAGTGTACATGTATTGTGCTCTGTCACATGCGTCGATATTTTCCCCAGTGCTCCACTTTGGTCTGACACCAACGGACAGCGCAATGGGCGCACGCTTGTGTGGGATCCATTTAGGGGCCATTATGGGAGTCAGAGAACATGAGTCACACGATTAGATGATAATGGCCTAGTTAGCCAGAGAGATCCTCGCTCTGCGTCAATGATGCTCCGCCCCTTTGTCACTCTTTGACTTTAACATTAGCTTCAGCCCCCCCCTCGCTCCCACACAGACACACACACACACACACACACACACACACACACACACACACACACACACACACACACACACACACACACACACACACACACACACACACACACGACACACCATGGTGAGATCCACCACATTTGATTTTCACGTTCGTCTTTCAACCGCTCCTGTCCTCTGTGGGTTTCATGTTCTCTACATCTCTACTCGCCGGCTTCCCTTGTCAGCCCACCCACACAAGCTCACGTAGCACAGACACAGACGACACAGCACACTACAGAGTCTGTGTGTGTGATGCTTCCACTGGCTCGCGCGGTGAGCTCGTGTTCTCTCGGCTCACCCAGACAGACAGCGTGTACAGGATGCCGCGTCCCCGCCGGCGCAGTGCCCGTGGACGCTGAATTTGCTGAGCACCGTCGGGCAGGGTGCAGACGGGGGCGGCTGGGATGGGGGGCTAGCGCTAGGTGGGGGCCCATGTTTGGGGCTGGAGGATGATGGGGCAGAGTGGAGGGGGGCGGGCTTCTGGTAGGGGGCAAGATAAGAATGAAGCGCTTGAGTGGCAGGGAGTGATAGCGTTTGTGCAAAGAGTTCAATGGCCTGTTGTCATATGTTGAGGGATCACTGCACGGTGTGTTGGAGGCTGTGCATTAAAGCCTGCTGCTCATGTGGATCTTCTTTTGTAGGTGGATGATAATAGGATAGCCCGTTGGCATTGGGAACCAGAGGAAATTGTGTTTTACACCTACTGCGCACTTCCAACCACACACACACACACACACACACACACACACACACACACACACACACACACACACACACACACACACATAATGAGAACCACAGCATTGATGACCAGACCCAGATACGCTGGGGAACTTCCATTGCTTGTTTGATCACTTTTAAGTCGATGCATTTGTAATAAAACCAAATGGTGAGAAGTCGCAAGTGGAATGAGTGACAGAAGGAATGAGATTGGAAAGAGAGGCGTGGAGGATATGTTAAGTTCAGGTTTAGTTTTGTGTTGTTTTGTTTGAAACAGGCAAAAAATGTCTGACGGTCTTCGGTTGTCAAATAAGATACTAAAGGAGCGTAGCCACATTTTCAGGAGAGAAGCTAAATCCAGCAGTAGATTTGTTATAACACTGTTGCATGTTCTTGTCAAGAGGCAGACTCATTGCTGCAGACGCAACTCAGAGAGGTTGTGGATGTGTTTCAGTGGGAATTATAACCGTCCTACGTTAGTACATTTTACAGTGGGTAGAGGAGAGCTGAAGCCTGCAGAAGAAAACAGAATATTTCCTATCGCTAAAAAATGCACCGAGGTCTCAGTGGCAGGGTATGTGAAGCCTTTGCAGGCCTTGGAAAGAGCTGGATGCTATATCGTGACGCTTTCACCGTCCTGCCATTCTCCCACCTGACTCCCGCTCCATGCCACCCACACGCTCCCAGAGACGCGAACCGAGCTGCTCTCTCCTGGTGCAAACTGAATGGAGCGACGTCTGTACGGCTCTGCGGGCTACGGAGGAACCTTGGTTGAAACCACTGGAGGCTAAAGCTCCACTTGTCAGGCTGAGCTTGTAAAAGGCATTTAAAAGGCTGTTTTGGTGGTGTGTGTGGTGTGTGTGTGTGTGTGGTGTGTGTGTGTGTGTGTGTGTGGATGTGTGTGTGTGGTGTGTTGTGTGTGTGTGTTGTGTGTGTGTGTGTCTGTGTTGTGTGTGTGTGTGTGTGTGTGTGTGTGTGTGGTTGTGGTGTCTCGCTCTCTTCCAATTCTCTTTGTCTTTATTCTTTTATCTATCTCTCTTATATTTTTTCCAGTTTTTGCTCCCTCTCTCTCTCATTTGTAGTTATATTTTACAGATTTTTACATTAGAATGCATTGTGACGGTGCACATGCACACAATGTTGGCACTACAACATATTTAACACGCTAATCTACACATTACAGCGACAAAACACAAGGCATGCACAAACTCTGTGGCCTGGAGCGGCTAGCATGTCCTTGGCTGTGTTTGCGGAAGACCTTATCAGAGGGCTCAGATGGAAGGGGATGAGGGGAGAGAAGGATGAGAGGAGAGGAGGATGAGAGAGCAAAGGAGAGGAGAACAGGGAACAGAACGCCTAAAGCTGCATGAGCAAGAGAGCTGACTCCTGACTGTGATCTGTCGCCCACCACACACACTCACACACACACTCACACACAAAACGTACACAAACACACGCACATGACTCATCACACACACACTCAAGAACAAACACAAGCTTCACACACAGAAAGTACACACACACACACACAACACACACACACACACACACCACACACACACACACACACACACAAACCACACACAGAGACAAGGTACACAAACACACACACACACACTCACAAGTACACAAACACATATCTACAACAGACACCACACACCACACACACAAACACACACCCACACACACACACACAACACACATAAACACATGCACCTAGTATTCACACACAAACACACACCTCACTTGTGACACATGTGCAATTTCCTCCCAACATATACACATTTAACGTATGCAGAATATTCTACTCTCGAGCTCCCACATTGAATACATCTCTGTCTCTTCCCTCACACAGACACAAACAGAAAAGCACACACTTATGCAAAGCCGGCTCTGAGCCACTTTGACAGTGATCTACCGCCCACCGGTCTCAATGGGCATGAAGGAGCCTGACCACCAACTCAGCTAACACCAATGTACACACACAGCAGCAGCGCACACACGTTACAACACACACCACACAATACATACAACACTCACCAAATACACACCCAAGTGCCACACACACAATACACAAGCAGATTCCTATTAGGTTGGAACCATACTATGCCATCCAACTATTGGTTCATGTGGGGATGCGTCTACGGTAGGGTAGCCTACTCAGTCCATATCAAGGACCCCTGGGTTCTGGTTCTGCTGTGTACTTTTTGTGTCGTCTACAGAGAGAGTATATTCACCATACAGCCTCAATGTAACCCAGTGAGCTCTCACTCTCTTAAACAAGGCCGTCAACGCTTCTATTTTGGCTTCCTCCCTCTTTCATTCATTCTGTTTTGACTTGTCCCCTCGTGGACATGAATACGTGCTGACAAGGCCGAGCTGAGGCC
>OLKM01000416.1:55951-106195 GCA_900291075.1 Melanogrammus aeglefinus
TAGCAGGCTTCTATCCGACAAAAGTGGTACAATATAAAATCATTAAAAATCTTCAGATAAGAATACAACAAAGAAGCCATGCTGTTACAGTTCCCCAAGACAAAACGGGGACATTTTGTAACTCTTGTGATCCAGGTGGCGCCAGTCTGAGGCTCTCCACAACAAGTTAAAACAATAATATGTCATAATAAAAGAAAACAATTTTCTTTTTGTCTCACACGATTTTAAGTCTCGGAGAAGCTCTGTCCATCCAGGACGTGTCTATAAGCACACACACACACACACACACACACACACACACACACACACACACACACACACACACACACACACACACACACACACACACACACACACACACACACACACACATACACCCACACACACACACAGACACACAGACCCATAGGATAACGGGCGCCAGAGGGGTAGAACGCAGGCAGCTTACCCAAGGCGTGATGGGGCCCACCGGCGGCCAGGAGCCATAGGGACAGAGACAGGAACAGCAACCCAAAGTCCATCCTCCAAGTCTGACCCTCAGACCGTGTGTGGGAGGCAGACTCAGCACGCTGCATTTTGAGGGGAGAGGAAGGGAGGAGGGAGGGGGGGGACATAAGGGTGGGGGGGGCAACAGGGTGGGGATGGGGGGGAGGGAGGGAGGGTTGGGAAGGGAGTGGGAGTGAGTCTAAAGTGGTGATTGCAACTGGGTGGGTGGGGCTGGCTGGTTGGAGCGTGGGCTGGGACGGGGTGGGATGGGGGTCGTAACTTGCACAGCCCAGAAAGACACCCACATCTGGTTTGTGTTGTGGAGAACACTGAGGGTGAAATTCCATTGTGAAGGACCTTTCACCCATTTCAACATATCAAAGACAACACAGGGAAAAACCTGTAGGGGGGGGGACCTGCGTGCACTTGCTCCGCCACAACAAAACAAAGAAATAAACAAACAAGGGACACAATCAACTGAGTAAACAGATGCAGGCTCAGATGCAGTGACTGACTAAAACGTACATGCTTGCACTCTTCCACTGATCTGCAGAACTACAGTGCATACACATGTAACAATGAAAACACAGCCTTTGCACTTAGTTTACACTTAGGTGGTTTTGATTTAACTATGCGATTCTGCAGGCCTCTCTCAGTGGTCCTTTTCCTCTATTATTGATTTTCCAATTCCCCCAACATAGTGTTCAATCAGTGCAAATAACTAGGTGTTTGCTGGCTCCCTGCGCCTGTTGTGTAAGGTTGCACATTTGTTCTTTTGTTTCTGGAATGAATGCATCCAATGGGGAAGAGGATTGGAAGTTTAACCAGAGTCCTGATATCTAGGAATGTAATCAGAAGCGTCTAAACAAAAGTACTTCTGCCAAGTTAGGCTTCATGAGCTTCTTCCCTGCTGCTATAACCCTTCACCTGACATTAACCAGAGGTTACACTACGATTTTAAATCAAACTCTACACCATAACAGAAGCTATCCAATATAGCAAACACTGTAAGCGATAAGTGATTCACAATGGATACTAGATTGTTTATGTTTCTTGCTGCTGAACTGATGGAATTTTGTGCTGATTAAAGACATGAACCTAAACACAGCCTGGCATTTTTCATACAGAATCTCCATTTGCTGAACAAAGGTTAGAAAGGCCACAACAAAAACTAGAAGCAGTGAGTTAGAATACACTTTTTTTATTTGAATTTTTCGGGGGGAAATTCTCAACTATATCCAAAGACACCAGCACTGAATCGTCTGGGCCCCAGGGACACCAGCGACGCAGCAGGGGAGTTCAATTAGAGTCACTATGAGACTTAGGCCCAATCCCATTTCTACCCCTTACCCCTTCCCCTTCCCCCTCCCCCTTGTTTTGAAGGGGTAAGAGGAAGGGGGAAGGGGAAGGGGGAAGGGGTAGAAATGGGATTGGGCCTTATCAACCACCGCTGAGAGGAATCACAACTCATGGGGGATCCTGTCAGGAGAATGGACGACAACCACCGGACTGAGGTCAAGATAGGTCAAAGGGAAAACCATAGGGGGGACATGTATGTAACGTGTGCAGAGTCCATACACACACGCTATAGAGAACAAAGGAAATAAATGTCCCGTCAAAAGGTAAATTAAGTCTGTGCCGAGTCATTTCCTGGGCTGTGTTAAATGAAGCAGTGTTTTTGTTTTAAATGTCTCTGGAATCCATGGTCAACAAAGATACCAAGATGGCGGCACCCCGTGGAGAGTGTGCCGTGTGCCGTGTGTGTGAGGCCCATGGGACCAGTGACCATGGTCACACAACGCTAGATGTTTGCCATCGGGAGAGAGGGGGTCCCATTCAGTCTGTGGTCTGCATCTCTACTCAAATCAAAGGTGTTCTCGAAATTCAACACGAGGATCAGAGACCATCAAGGACGAAAAAAAAAATCTTCAAAACTTATAAGAGGACATTAAGAGGGGGGAGGAGTAACAATTGTAATCATAGCAAGGATAATATAACGGGGAGCTTTTCGACATGGCCATTAAGGGATAAAAAGCACATTCTATCACTGGTTTGACAGAGCTTCTGCTCTTCCAAGAAAATTAAACATTATAATATGTAGTGTACCATGCCTTGTGATGCGAGTTACACAGAGAATCTCATTAAACACGGTCAACAGCAAAGGGAGGTATTACTGAAGAGGAAAAGCAAGAGAAGTATTAACAAAGCGCTGTATATCAACATAGGAAATTTTGGCTTATGTTCATCCCAGAAATCTGAGAAATTAACACCATTTCAATCGATAGGATTTAGAAAAGATACCCCATTTTCTGGAATTAAATTGCATTTCTATTCATGTACTCATTTCTCACCACATTCACACTTCTCATAGACCCCCCATCAACATCATTATCAAATACCCCCCTCCCCCGCTCAATAAAGACACCATTTCATCTTGAAGCCAAAAATATATATAGAAATACTTTTTCATTAGACACTACAGTAAATCAATGTGCGCTTCTATGGGAGATTGATGGACTGTTTGAGAATATGTTACAACACTAGATCTATGTTATGCAGTATCTGCGAATGAGGCACAGGGGGGGGAAAAAAAAGGTATGTGGGCAGGAGGGCTTAGCGTTCTACACGTGTGAAAAGCTTAGTGGAAATGAAGGGGTTTTGGCTGAGGAGACCGAGAGAGACTGACGACATGGGCCGCCCGTGTAAGACGTCCTGAAGGGAGCTACACACGTCTTTGCATCTCTTTTTCATAGAGAAAGCCATGCAAAGATCCAGAGTGACAACGTTGGTGGGGGCATCCATGTAGCAATCCTAAGAAATACAATCTATGGTGGTAGCAGGACTAATACATTGAAACAGGGACAAATAAGTTGTACAATATACAACACACCCTGTCTATTATAAAATACGCCCATCGGTATTGGTTGGTATCTGGAAGGTTCTAGAGAACAGTGCGCTATGAATACTTAGGAGCAGAATGTGTACATAGTGACATCCACATTTGGTTGAGTCTCTCCCCATGACATAATAACCATCAATTAATAAAAAGGTAGGTGCAGGAGTAATATCCACATAAAAGGTTTAACTATACAACTTTAAAGATCATGTTCTATTTTACAACTGAAGATACCAACACTGACCGCGCCACCACTTCCATTGCATCTAATAATACCTGGCTATTGGTCGACCATGTGCTAAGCCCCGCCTCCTGACTCATCCAGCCTGCAGATGCCTCTGAGTGTGTTCCATGTCTCTAATATCCAAGTCATGTAGAAAATATACAAAAATTATTCTCCAAATTTGCTCTCCCTCTAAATTGTGTTTACTCCAGTATTATAAAAATATACAATTCTCCATTAACAAAAACCCACAATAGTTACATCTTTCTGAGACACCTGAGCTTCAATATATAAACCATCTCCTTGAACATACATTCATCATCATCGTCGTCATCATCATCATCAACGTCACGATGGACATCCTTTTCGGCGCTTCCTTCCCTCCGTTCTGTCCGTATTGCAAGCCTAAAAAGTGAGAGTCTTCAAAATCCGTCCGTGTTAATCCTCCCCTCCGTCCTCCTCCTCCTCCTCCTCTTCTTCTGCCCCTCCATCTCTCTCTCTCGGACCCCTAGGCCCTCCTCCAGCCGCCGCCATCACTGGTCGGCCAGGTGGTTCTCGTATTTGCTAAGGATGTTGCGGCAGCGGCCAAGTTCTTTCCTCATCTCGGCCACTTCCTGTCGCAGCGCAGCGTTCTCGCGCTCCAGGTAGGCGGCGCGCACCGAGATCTGATTCTCCTTCAGCCGGCGGGCGTCGCGGGAGCGCTTGGCCGCCTCGTTGTTTTTACAGCGCCGGGACCAGTACTTCTCGTCCTGAGATGGAACATAAGAGAGCTTCAGATCAGCAGGAGAAAATAGCACAGAGACATGGAGTCAGCACTGTGGGTTAGGGTTCAATGAAACGCAATTACATTACATTACATCAAATTACATTCAATTACATTACATAACATTACACAAAATTGAATTCCATTACATTTAATTTAATTGAAATCCATTTACTAACATTACATTACAGTATGTATGATACAATATTATAAACAACAAATCACAAAAACATGGTATTTTGAAGGTAAGAACCAAGAAATCTATCAAAAATACACATTAAGTGTATCAATTTAGTATTCCCCTCATGTTTCTTGGTTTTATGGTTTGCTATTGCTGAGGCCAATATCACATTAACTGTTTGTTATGAAATACTAGTACTCATTTACTATTGGATGTGAACAAGACTATTGAACTATTGAAGTGAAACCCCCGCCGACAGTAAAAGGCCCGAACAGACCTGGGTGCTCACCTTCAGGTCCTCGGGCACCAGCATCTTGCGGGCCTTCTTGATCATGGGCTGCGGTTTAAGCTCATCTTCGCTGAAGCGGTGCCTCCGGGGGTCGAAGTTGTCCTGGCCGGGAATGCTGGACAGTGCCATGTCTGAGGGGTCCATGTCGAACATGCCCATCCCCTCCGGCCCGGTGCCAGTGGGTGTGAGCAGTGGGGGGCAGGAGGAGGACGACGACGAGCAGGGGGACTCGCAGGAGTCGTTCATGCTCGTTTGGCTTCCTGTGGAAACACAAGTGGAGGAGCACATTCAGTTTCATGGTGTTTTCCACCCGTATGCACACTGAGGGTAGGACTAGAGCGCACATTGGGATGCACAAGGAATGGCTGATGATGGGCATGTACACTGACACCTGCTGTACCACCTACTGAACACCAGGTGGCGATAGAAAGCTACTGGGGCCTTTGTTTAGACAAAAAACAACTCTGCATGCCTCAACTGATTGCTATAATATGGGAGGAAGGCAGATTCTCTATCAACTTGGGATCGCACCGTGGGGAGTTGCAGTGGAAATGGTATTTCCCCGTGGTATTTTTTTCATTATTTCCTTCATAACAGTTTTACTTTCCAACATTATACCAGTACAAACTGTACCATCAATATATATTCATTCTAAAGGCTGAACATTGAAAGAGAATTGAACAATGTGAACATGATTCAACCAAGTATAAGTAATAACAAAATTATAGGACTGCCATTCCTACGAGTCTGTATACAAAATCCATGGAGCCCAGATACTAAACCACTTAACACAATCAGCAGTGTTCATGGGACCAACAGGCCACATAGTTAAACAAGCTTCTTAAATACACCTTGAATGTCCCGGCCTGGAAACACATGTAGAAATCTTAAAGGGGCCGTGATCTGCATGTTCTCATCCCCTCCCCTTGAAAGGGGGCCTTTAGGTGAGGCCAGTGCGGGGCTTCCACTCACCACACCCCCCTGTAGGGTCCTACCGTGGCCAGCAGCCTGACTTCCCCTCCCAACTGGAGAACGAACGCCCTGAGCTCTTTGTCTGGCTCTACAAACACAGCCACACACACTATATATAGCGTACACAAACACACACATGCACACATATTATATACAACCTATACAACAATATACATTGTATGCAGAACAAAATGTTCCACATTGTATTTTATTTATAATAAAACTATTTTAACTAATGATGTTGACTGTTAATTATAAGTTGTTTTTTATTTAATTTATTTTTAAATGTATAGACCTTGAGAAAGCCATGCAAAAATAATATCTAGATAACACACACACACACACACACACACACACACACACACACACACACACACACACACACACACACACACACACACACACACACACACACACACACACACACACACACACACACACACACACAGTGGAAAATAACATACACTCACACCAGTAATGGAGTAACGAAGGATATGTATTTACTCAGTATACCATCCCGTGCAGAGTTCGGCAGCACAGCGGCCTGTTTCCTCTTCCTCTCGTCCACCCTCTCTTTCTCTCTCTCTCTCCCTCTCTCCCTCTCTCGCTCCCTCCCACACGGAGCCCCTTAGCTCCGCCCCCACAGCTCCCAGGCCCCGCCCCTAGTTCTCTTTCTCCAGCACTCAGGGCCTCTGCACGTGGACCAACGCGTGCACATGACTGGAGTGTGTGAGGTGGAGAGATTTAAAGACATGCAATCGCAAACACACCACACACAAACGCACACACCCGCACACACACACACACACACACACACAAGCAACACACACACACACACACACACGCACATGCACACGCACACAGACACACACACACACACACGCATACACACACCCACACACACACACACACTCCTCCAGCCTGTATCTGGGTGTTTTGACCCTACTGTACATGAATAATTGGCTAGCAGAGGGCGGGGGAGCACTGACTGTCAGTTCACGTGCCCTGATCTCCTCTGTCACCATGTCGAGGCGGACTCATCAAAACAAGAGCAACTTGTATTCTCTGTCTCGCGCTCTCCGGCATTTATATTTTAGTTCTTTAACCGCATACCGCTCTGCCCTTCCACCTAATTTTTAACATTGTAAATTCTGAAAAACATAGCAGGCTCTTAACTCTTGGTGTATTACTCTTAAAGCTTTACATCGTATTTAATTGAACTTTAGAGTTTGGGTGACATTGTCTGCTGCTGACACTCTTGGATTCCGCCACAGGACGGAGAAATGCTTGGTCACCCCGGGCGTTTATGAGGAGCTCTATGGGGGGGGGGAGGTGGGGGGGAATGCTGAATCACAAAACCATAGGAACATTGGAGGAACACTGCACAATCTTGCTTGCATTTCAGCTGCAACTACATTGCAGCAGAAAAATAACTCTGCCATGGAGGCAATTAGGGGAGGGTGCGGGTGGTAAAGGTTGTGGTGGTGGTGGAGGGAGGGAAGGTGTCCTTCATTACTAGATAGATTCTGATAAATTCCCTTTGAGATGTTGCAGCGTTGTATACTGATTTGGAAACACACCATAATCAATGGCTTGGAATATTATCACGGCCATACCAGCACCTTAGTTATACTGCTCATATCTCTAGTTACACATTGACTCTACTTCAACCATTCCAGAACACAAGTGTGCGTGCGCGCGCCTGTGTGTGTGTGTGTGTGTGTGTGTGTGTGTGTGTGTGTGTGTGTGTGTGTGTGTGTGTGTGTGTGTGTGTGTGTGTGTGTGTGTGTGTGTGTGTGTGTGTGTGTGTGTGTGTGTGTGTGTGTGTGTGTGTGTGTGTGTCATGCGTGTGTGTGCTTCCGTCCACTCACCGTGCAGACACTCCGATCCTCCCAGCATGCCTTGCGGCTGCGCCACCTCCAGGCCGATGAGCGAGGGGGACGAGGACGTGGAGGAGGCCGAGGAGCAGGGGGGCGGCGAGGAGGGCGGGCACTGGGAGCTCTGGTTGGGCACGGCCGACGGCGAGGTCTGCGAGGGGACCTGGGCCGTGCTGGAGCTGTTGTTGTTGTTGTTGCTGTTGGGAATGTTGCCCATGCCGTTGTCGGTGAGGAACTCCTCTAAGTCCATGTACTGCAGCTGGAACAGACCCCCGTCAGCTGGCAGGCTGCGGTCCCACAGCAGAGACCCCAGGATCTGGTTGAAGCCTCCTCCTCCTGCACATCCTCCTGCACCTCCACCACCTCCTCCTCCGCCTCCAGCACCTCCTCCACCTCCAGAACCACCGCCACCTCCAACTCCTCCGCTGTTGGCAGCGCCGCCTCCGCTGCTGTTGGAGCTGCTGATTGCGGTGCTGTTGGAGCTGCTGATTGCGGTGCTGTTCCTCATGGCACAGGTTCCCTGGGAGTCCTCCTCCTGCTCTGAGGGTCGGTCTTTGTCGGCTGGAGTGAAGGGTTCAGAGGAAGGGGATTTATTCGATGTGTCTGTAGGGGTCCAGGTTCCTCAATCGTTTCAGGTTTTTCATGATATGCACACGAAAAACCAAGTATTTTGCAGCCTCTGTTATTCACATGAAGTCCCCCAGTATTCATGGCCTGGCAAGTATAGCCAACAGATGCACTGAGCACGCTCATTCTCTCTCATCCCACTGTCTGTCTGTACATCTCTCTCTCTCACTGTCTTTCTAGCATTTACACACACACACACACACACACACACACACACACACACACACACACACACACACACACACACACACACACACACACACACACACACACACACACACACACACACACACACACACACACACACACACACACACAGATGGACCAGATGGTCGCTGAATTGTAGCATTAATCAGGAAAGGAAATTAATTTGTTGTTATAGCTAACATAATCTCCTTAACAAATCCTTTATAGTAACTGACAGCTTTTTTTATGTAGAAAAGCAAGTATTCACAATGCATTTACGTTTGGTATTATAGCAATAGGTTCTTGCGTCATTGTAATCTAGATAAAACTTTAAAGTTGTGGCTTGGATTAGGAAGAATGTCACTCAGAAGATACTGAGATGCAGAATCCATTATGTTTGGAGAATAAGATTTTTGAATTTTAGAAATAGATTTGCTTTAGATAGTAAGTAGAGTCTGGATAACAATACTGGCAGTGAACATGTCATGAGAATGCAGATGAACACACGTGAAGGATGATATGGTTTGCTGCATTCTAACAATGACGAATTTTCTGCAATGAATTGTGACATAGACAGATGAAGTTTGTCATTGTGAAATTTCACCTTTCACTTCAGGCGTCGTTTTCACACGCTGGTCCCCCTTCATTGGGTGCTGCAGGAGGGATTTCAGCCCGGCCATGGAGCTCTGGTGGCCCCCGGAGAGTGAGGCTCCAGGCGGAGGGCAACCGCTGAACTGCGTGTTGGCGCCGGCCGGGAGGTCGGGGGTCAGGAGCTGAGAGAGCTGCCTGGACATCCTTGACCAGATGGAGCCGTGCAACGAAAACTTGGTCGGGAAAGGAGATCAAGAAAAGCGCTCTGGAACACCTACCGAATAGAAAAATAAGGTGATGTGTTAAAATGTGCATGTGTATGCACGTGTGTGTGTTTGTGTGTGTGTGTGTGTGTGTGTGTGTGTGTGTGTGTGTGTGTGTGTGTGTGTGTGTGTGTGTGTGTGTGTGTGTGTGTGTGTGTGTGTGTGTGTGTGTGTGTGTGTGTGTGTGTGTGTGTGTGTGTGTGTGTGTGTGTGTGTGGGTGCGTGCGTGCGTGCGCGCGCGCGCTCGCTCGCGATTGCATGTGCGTGAGAGCGTGAGAGAAAAAGAGAGGAATAGTTTAGTGCAGTGCCATGATGAGCCAATAGAGTAAGATAAATGATATAATACGCGTTGTTGTTTAATAATTATCAGTAACAGCGTATTACTGTGTGGTAGATAAGTTGAATAAACATTGGAAACAATTCCAAACCTTAACATGTTAGTATCAGGTGCGACTTTACCTTTTTCCTTATGGGCTTTTATGTTTGCTCAATCCCATGAAGAATCATTTTCATGCGAGCAGCCTTTTCCATAAAGTTCGGATGCAATATCTTCCTGTCTGCATATAAGCTTTCCTTTTCAGTGGATCAGTGTTGGAGAAAATAAGTCTGAATTGTCGTACAACGAGTCCATAAAAACCTACTGCCCAAATCGTAATCCGTAGGCTGAGCGACAATTCTAAAAGTTTAAGAAAATATCACCGGTTAAATGTCGACTGTTGGATACGACACCGGAAAAAAAATTACATAGCAAAGAAAACAACGTCCGTGTCCAAAACACCAAATGAAAACAACGCGTAAAGAGAAAACGCAGCGGAGAGAGCCGTGCTTCTCCGGTCCTATTGGTCAGATGACAAGTTGTATTACTCTTTACCTTCTATCCTGTCGCGCTCTCCAGTGTGTCGGGAGGAGGAGGAGGTGGAGGAGGAGGAGGAGGAGGGGGGGTCCTTCCTGTTTCTCTGTACTTTTTTGCATCCGACACACACATATAGTCACGGGCACGGTCTTGAGTTTGGGCCGCGCGACGGCTGTCCTCTCAGCTGGAACGAACACGGGCAGTTCACGTGACGTCACGTCGTGCAAGCCAAATCGCAAGTGGGGCGTGGTCTAGGGGAGCCTCAATATTGATGAGACACACCCACCCTCGTGCCACACCTCGAGGAGGCATCCCGTGTACTGTTGTTTTTGTGATCGAGTTGACAGATATCAAAACAATGCATTTCCCCGCACACTGAAATGTGTCATGTGTGTAGTGGCGAGTAAGCTTTCTTGTCATGTAACATGTGATTTGGCTGGAAATTATGTGTGAAAAAATATTATTTATCTATATGTATGTGCATTTATAAATGTTTATATGTGTATATATATTATATATATATTTATATATATTTTTTTTATAAATGTATATATATATATATATATATATATATATATATATATATATATATATATATATATATATATATATATATATATATATATATATATATATATATATATATATATATATATATATATATTATATATATATATATATATATATATAGTACATCAATAAATATATATGTACTGCTGTTACAAACACCTCAGATTTCGTTAAATATTACTCTGTCGGCCTGTACTGTGTTATAATTAGGCTGAGGAGCGTATATTCCATGTCTCTCAGTAATCCAGAGAAAACGTGAGTGTGTGCCGCTTTTCAGGCGAGAGGAATGCAACGGCACGTTGCTTCCTTGGACCGAATCAGCCACGGTAAAATAGCTTTTCCAGGGCACGTGTCCCAGACACGCGGCTATGAAGTCTGTCTGCTCGCCGCTCTAGTTTTGATTGGTTAGAGAAAAACGTGTCTCCGCCTGTACCACGTTCCCATTGGACAGAACTAGGTCAACTTCTCCGCCCCGTGGATTCCCCGATGCTACAGCCGCGTGAGACTAGTTCGAAACACAAAAGCGCGAGGTGTCGCGGACTAATGTACAGAAATACACGCGCATGGTATAGAAAGCGCCTTATGAAATCCCATTTTCTAAAAGTGGACATACAGGAATACAAGAATGGGGCCCAGATTGAGGGGATATCTTACATGTTTTTTGTTTTTATGGCTGAAGAATTTACTAGTAACTTGAGTTTTAAAGAAATATACTCAACGCAACATCACACTTTTCACAATGCTGCCATTGCAAGGTTTTCCAATCTGATGACATGTGATACTGTGATGATCAGTTTGAATAATGGGATATTGGAATAGTGGAGATAAACATTCTTCTTATTGGATATGTTGTGAATTAAGATGCACATGCTGCTATTAATCGCGAATAGCATGCATTCGTTTCATACCTACCTAGATAATCTTTAAGTAAAATAAAATACACATTTGTTTTTCTTTTTAACAGTAAACTCAAGCAGCACACCACACAATCTCAGCCAAAGCCCCCCCCCCCCCAATCCGTGTGAAATACATGTGACTGCTATACTCAACCTTACAAGCAGACTCAGTGCAGAAATGAACTACCTACTGCCATCTTGTGGCATTTATGTAGCCTACATGTGAAGGATTGCGCACATATTTCATATGGTAAGCACTCACACATATTGAAAATATAAGTTTCATCCCCATATGCAAATTCTCTCCAATGAAATTTTCCTAAATACTGTATTCAAATGGGATTTATTGATATTTCCACTACATTATCAAACAGTAAAATACACTTCTGTGACACAATTGTATTCAATATCTTCCCTATTGTCGCATTGTCAGAGCAACAATATCTCAGTTTAAATTATGAACACAGTGGAAACACTTGAGAACACTCATGGTTTATTTAATGCTGAAATATAATCAACTACTCAGTAAATAAAGTGATATAAATCTACTTGGAACTATCTTTTTTTTCTTTAGAAGAAAAAACAAGGCTTTAGAAGGGTGTGAACATTACAAATGTGAATAAAGTGACGTAATGTACACAAAACGATTTTGTTTGGAACAAAACAAGGCTTAACATGATTGCAGTTCAGCAAAATAAGGATTAAACACAGAGGGAGTTATACATGAGAGGCATGTCGACTGATTGAGTTACACATACATACATGTAATCATACATTGCTTCTATGATAGGTCCTTGTCTTAATGTCTACTGTGCAGTAGAGACAATCACGGCTAAAAAGACCATACAGATAAAATAAGTAGACGTATTTAGCCTCTTTTCAATCTCTTGGTATAAAAGCTATAACATCTCAAACAAACTAAATAGAGTGACATGGAAAGCAAGGCTTTTTGTTAAGTGTCATTTTAGCAGGAGTCCATATACCGCCTACTAATTCACGCTACTTGTGATCATGATTCTAGAGAATTAGCACTTTTCCAAAAGTTGATACTAATAACCTTTAGGGATGTACAGAATAAACCATCATCACAGGTGGGATTTCACAACCTCAGTTCTTAAAAAAAACTGACCAGAGAACAAACATGCACCAACAAGCTGACTATCAACAAATATATTTGTTCCAACGTCCCTACTTCTAGTTAATGCACTTTACATTTTATAAGAAAATCTTCAGAGCTTCTAAAGGAAGAACAACAAGTTAAGGTACACAGCAGAGACAGTTATAATACAGCAAATTATGTAGAAGGGATGCTAGTGAGGACTCAGAGACGAGAAATACATTAGCAGGTCATGTCACTCAAAACGTTTCTAGTAACAGCACAGTGTCAGCCAAGCATAGTGGCAATGCACTTAAGGGGTTAATGTTCCTATGTAAAAAGTCACTTATTTGAAACCACTTCCAATACATTTGGAAGAATTGTAAGTGACGTTTTGATAGGATGCTCTACAGTAGTTATTAACACAATCCAGTGTTATCATCGATACAGAAACCAGGCAAGTACAACAACTCTCCAAAGGCAACTGCTCCTCTGAACTTCCTTTCCACTCTACGTTAACCATTCCCATATGTCATTTGTATTTTAGTCGGCGACTCGTGAAGATACTCTCAGTATCCGTACACCTCCGGTTGGTATGAGCGCTCGCTGCTTTCTTCTTGGTTCCCACTCTGTGCCGCCATTTTGGACGGCTTCAGGCTGAGAGTGGACCCCCGCTGGGACCCCCTTGCCCTGCGGCAGCAGAAAGCTCTGTGCCGCTCCAGGAGCGTGGCGTTCCAGAAGCAGGCCGAGCAGCGGCGGCAAGAGAATGACCCTTTGGCACGGTGGGTCGCTCGGTGTATAAAGGCGGCCAGAGGACTGGGCGACTGCCTCCCACACACGCTACACTGCAGACGCTCCTGGGGGGACAAGGCCTTCTGTGGGTGTTTGAGAGCCCTGTGAACCAGCAGCCCGGCTTGGTAAGAAAACATTGCGTTGGGGCATATTGGGCAGGTGAAATTCTTGACCGATTTAAGGGACCTCATAATCTGCACCTTTGCTCCCCCTGTGGTGACGAGCTCGTAGCCTCCCCCTCCGTGTTCCCCCGCTCTTCGAATCTTTAAAAGTAAAGTGCCTGGCTTTTTATTTTTTAACCTCAATCCCGTCGCTGACCCAGTCTTCCTCCACCTGGTGCTCCGTTTACCTCGAGCTGTATCTGATGCCCCCCATTTGGTTCCCATCTCTCCCCTCCGGAGGGAGTTTTTTTTTTTAGCTGGGCGCCTTTTTATTTCCTCGGGCGAAGACTGGAGGCTTGGCTCATGTTGGTGTTGGTGGGACTGGTGGGTACTGAGGGGAGGATGATTATGATGCTGATGATGATGATGTGAATGGTGATGATGAAGGTGGTGATGCTCGGTGGACGGGAGCTCCGTGAGCGGCTGGAACGGGGCGGTGGTGTGCAGTGTGTGGCTACGCGAGCCTGCCGGGTAGATGTGCTCCCCCTTGACTCCGGCCGGGGAGTGCTGGTGCTGGGCGGGGATGATGGTGGAGTTTGGGGGGAGGGGCTGAGAGTAAGGCAGAGCGTTAGAGGCTGGGGGCTGGGCTGTGGCGGTGTCGTAAAACAAAGGAGAGTAACCGGCGGGGGGCTGTGGGGCAGCCTGGGGATGACCGTGAGTCACGACGCTGTGTCCTCCGTGGGATTCAGCGGACGGCGCCATCTGTAACAGCACGTTGGTGGCGGCCTCGCTCTCCGAGGTGGACTGACCCACATCCGGCCCGCCCCGGCTTTCAGCCGAGCCGCTGCTACCCTCCCGCGGGTTGGACTGCTCGGTGCGTGTCAGTCCGTGCTGCGATTGACGATGTCTGGTGAGGCTGTTGGAATAGGCGAAGGCCTTACCGCACACCTCACAGCAGAATAATTTTTCACTTCCACCTTCGTGCACCGTCTGGTGATGGGCAGTCAGATGGAAGTGATGGCGGAATGACTTCCAGCAAATAGCACAGGTGTAGAGCCGGGGTGGGGGTTGGGTGTCGGATCCTTGAGGCTTTACATCTTGAGCATATGAGTAATAGGAGGAGGAGGTGTTTGGCTCGTTCTGGCTTCCATCTTGGGACCCGCTACACTGGGTGTTTGGGTTAAAGCTGTTCAGAGTCTCCCCAGCTGGTGTGGTGGGAACCTCTTCTATTTCCCCTTTCTGGTGGAGCTTGTTATGCCTCCTGAGGCTTTGGGAGTAGCCAAATTCTTTCCCGCAGATTGCACATTTGTAATTCTTGGCCCCAGAGTGAACCGTTTGATGCTTGCTCAGGTGAAAGGCCTCTCGGAAATATTTTCCACAAACAGAGCAGTGGTGAGACTTCTCGCCGGTATGCACGCGGTCGTGCCTACGTAGTGTCTCACGTCGGGCGAATCCCTTGCCACACACACTGCAGAGATAAGGACGGGGGAGACCACTGGGCCCGGATCTGGGCGTATACTGCCTGCGTTTAGGAGGTTGGCCAGGAGCGTTCGGATCCTTTTTGGCTCGTGGCTTTCGGGGACGCTTTGGTTTGACATTAGCATTCTGTGGGTTACCGTTCATGTTCCCCTGATTCAGCCCACCTCTGAAGCTTTTATCTATACCAGACGTGGATGATGGTGAGCCCAGGGGACCTAAGCCTAGACCCCCTAACAAGCCCCCAATAATATCTCCCCGGTCATCACCCCTGTTTCCACTGCTGCTGGCTGCTGTTATAGCAGAAATAGCATGATTGACAGAACTGGTCACATCGTCTTCTGAGTCATCTAGCAGAGAGGATAGGGGCAGGTGTGGCTGTTGTTGTTGTTGGTGATGCTGGTGATGCTGGCTTTGACTCGGGGGATGAGGATGCAAAGTTGGGGCCAAGGGTGCCTTTCGTAATGCGGGGCCTCCCATCCCACCCCCACACGGGGAGGCACCCGAATAGCACGGAGAGGGGTTACCTTGAGAATGGTGGTCATCATGGTAACCTGTATATCGATTACGAGAGTAGTCAGAGGGATATTTACCATCTCCTCTGTCCCTCTCGTTTGGATTCCCTCCTCTCCCGGGTTGAAAAATACCATCACAGACTAGCCCAGATTTTGGCTCCCCTTCCCCTACCACAATGACACCATCATCGTCTTCAGTTTTCCCATAAATCACACCTCTGTTCACCTGGTACGTTTCCCCATTTCTACTTCCCGTCTCACTACTGCAACCTAGTCTGTCATTCCCATCCAGGCCTGTCTTGTCGCACCTCTGTTTGGGACCCCTACCTGGCTTGCCGCATGTTCCCGAGGCAGCATGGTTGAGAAGAGAGGTGCTCTCTCTAAAGGAGCGTCCACAGGCTGGACATCTGAATGGCTTCTCTTCATGAATCTTCTCATGACGAGTCAGTGACTCCCTGCGGTTAAAAGCACGAGAGCAGGTGGAGCAGCCGTAGGGCCGGGCCGACGAGTGTATAACCCCATGCTGTAGTAGGTGTCCCTTCTTTTTAAAGCCCTTGCCACAATCAGAGCAACTAAACATCTTATCTGGGCTCGAACAGGAATTGACAGAGGGCGGTGCTGTGTCTTGTGTGGAGTGGGGAAGGCTTGGGTCTAGTTGTGCTTTGATGTGAATTGGATTTGGGCCAGTCGCAGATGTGTTGCTTGTACCTGCTGCTGTTGGTTCATGCATGCGCAGATGCCTTCGAAGACTCGACAGGTGATTAAAGCTCTTGTTACACTCCCCACAGTTGTAGACGCAGTCCTCTTCAGGCTGCGTGGTATTGTGTTGCAAGGGGCCTTGGTTATCTCGTTTGGAAAGGTGTGAATTATTATTAACCAGCACTGAAGCCACAGTAGAAGAGGGGGCAGAAGAAGAAGAAACTACAGAGGATGAGGAAGAGGAAGCATGGAGGGCGGGGTTCTCCCCTCCAACGCCACCTCCAATTAATGCCGGTGGTTGACCATGGCTAAGCCCTCCTCCACTACTGCTTGCATTAGGGTTCCCACCGTGGCTGCTATGCCCATGGCTACTGTTGCTGTTACTACTAACATTATCAGATTTTCTCTGGGGCAAGTAGCCCGCCATCGCTTTCTTCCTCCTACTGCTGCTACCGCTTCCCCCCCCAATGTTCTCCCCTTTACCATCATCTTTTGACAAGGACAAATGAAGTGGTAAGGGGAGGGGCAAGCCAGCCTCCTGCTGCATTAGGGACGCTATTTGATTAGATGAGAGGACCGGGATGCCCTGGAAGTCAAAACCACTCAGGGAAGATGGCTGGGAGCCTGGGTGGAGGTGGTGATGAGAGTGAGAGTGAGGATGGGACAGGCTGTGGGGGGGCAGTGGTTGTTGCAGTGGAGGCTGCTGCGGGGGCGGCTGTGGCTGGGGAGTAGAGTGCCCGTGGGAGTGTGAAGAATGCAAAGCTGGCGGTGGAGCAAGGCCGGAACTAGAATCCCCACCTGACTGACTTAAACCTATCCCCAGGTGGTTGTGGGTGCCTTGTTGAACGAGAAATTGCTCTAAACTAGCATTGGCAGGCACCCCAGAAAGGAAATACTGATTAGCTGCCAGCATACAACTGAACTGTTGATGAAGGCTGCGTGCATCAGACTGCGTCCCGACGAGCTGATGCCCCAGTGTACTGACTGCACTGCTGCTCGAAGGGTTGTTAGAGGTGGCCACAGAGCTAGAGGGGGACGGAGAAGAGGAAGAGGGGCCAGGGGATGCTTGAGGGACAGAGAGGCCAGGATGTAGGGGAGGAGGGAGTGGAGGTGCAGATGTTACCAGTCCTCCTAAACCCCCAGAACTCCCCCCAGCACTGCTTCCCCCAGCAAAGTGCTCAAAGCGGCTCACACTGGGGTGCAGCTGCTCCTGTGCTAGTGGGCTCTCAGAAGGATGGAAGGACCGGAGGAACTGGGGGTAGCCGGAAGAGTGACTGGAGCTGCTGCCACTCATCTTACTGGACTTGGAGCGGGAGCTTTGGGACGAGGAAGGCTGTTGTTGGAGGGGTGGGGGAGGAGGGGCGCTCATTTTGGCAAAAATAGATGTAGAATCTGAAAAGGCGTTGCTTCTGGACCCCTGGAGGGGGCCCAAGCCCAACCCGGAAAGAAGCGCTCCAGAAGACTCAGCCTGTTGCTGCTGCTGTTGAAGCTGATGCTGGTGCAGTTGAACTTGCTGTTGATGCTGCAGCTGTCGGTCTAGACCAAGGCCTTTGAACTGGTGTGCCTGGTGCCCACTTAACATCTCTATAATGTCCAAATTGTATTTTCCAAATTGGAACATTTCCCACTCACTGGCACATGGGGGTGTCGGGGCCACACCTCCTGCGCCTGGCCCGGCGACGATGATCCCACCGCTGCTAACGGAGGCACTCCGTCCGAACGGCGATGCTATGTTACTGCTTCCTCTGGAAAAGCTGAAGTCTGTTCGGCTTGAATCTAAGCTTCTCCCAATGACACTGCCGCTACTGGCTCCTGGACGGTTGCTTCGACTGCTGCTACTTCCTCCAGAACGTCCGCTGACCTCACTCTCCATTCAAAAGGAGAGGGGACAGGTCTAAGAGACTTGTTTGGTTTAATAGTGTCTGTAGGGGACTTAACAGGTCTTTGACTGAGTTTGACAGATCACTAGATTATTGCAAAATAGCACACAATGTTTTTTAGGCAGTTGTTCTAAACTGGTTAGGGTGTTCAGATCCATGGTTTTCCTTCATCCAGGAAAGTGTCACCATCTCCATTCTGCCAGAAGGTTCCTAGAACTTAAAAAGAAAATGCGGGGCAGATAGAATAGTGAAACGAGTCACACAATATCCTAATGCTATTTCACATATTTTCTATAACACATAGCTAAATATCCACATTTCCAAAAAACCTATTATGACAGCATATTCATTTTTTTTATTTGAATTGGCAAACAGTACCACTCACCTGCCAGATATCCATAAAGCATACCTTGACCAGAACCATTTTTGGCGTTTAGTCATATTTGATTCTCTGGCACCATTTTACTGATTCCTATTATGTAAAAATGTGTTATTGAAATGTGTTAATCGGGGCCAGGGTTATTCACCGCTAAGAAACTATGAACCATCTGTCAGAGCTTGGGGAATACTCTGGGTGTCCCGACCTCGAACCATTTAGTATTTGAATAAACTCTTCATATTGTACTCACTATTTTTGTACTATTTAGTGCTATTATTATCTAAAAGTACTTGGTTGAGTTGAATCTGTGAGTCTTAAATAAGTTTTATTCGTAATTACACATTGCTAAAGACAAATTGAAAGAATAGGCCTTCACACAGAATAATTTCCTAATAACAGCATAACAAGCAGCAACAAGCAGTGCTGTTATTCACAAAACACTGAATTTCGTCTGGTTTTTTTTGTGATTCACTTTTCCACTATGCAACTTGTTATAACAAACTGTTTGATTGACATCGACAGGGTGAGGGGTTCGAGGCATGCTATGCACTTTTGGTATTGTGATACGCTTTAGAAAAGAAATGTCCACCAAATGGCATATCACATATTTTCCGTCTCGAGTAAGTTTTCTTTTATAATTAAAACTGTTCCTTTATTGTTATCATTCAACCAATATCCATTTGATTATTTCATTCAAAATCTTCATAATTGATTGTTTGCTGGTGTCATTTTGTATTATTAACCAACTGTTACCTATCTTCCCTTTTTATGCAGTTGATAATGGCGATGGTGTGGTCCACCATTTACAGATAGTATGCAAACATAGCAACATAAGAAACAACAGGTTTTTTTTCATCTAAAGCGATTATGCAGAGAGCCAGAGAGAAAGAGACAGAGACAGAGAGAAGAGAGAGAGAGGGAATACTTATTGCAAGGAGATTTAGAATGTTACTAATATGGAGAAATGTATATCAGCATGTCACTGTTCAGCGAATTATTCTTTGTTTATTCTTTCTCTGAATATAATTAGGGGATAGGAGTGAATGTTCACCAATGTAGGCCAAAATGTGCTTATGGATAACGTGTTTACAAAGTCAAAACGTTCCTTATTTACACCGTAATAAAACCATTTTTACGTTTTCTGTCATTAACAAAATTAAGATCTTAAAACAATCTGCATTATGGGTGTTTCATCAACAATACAAATACATTTTTAAAAAGCAAAAAAACTCAAACAAACTTTTCATCCTCAAGTTACAGACATTTATTATTTTTTTGTTTTTATTAATCATGAAATGTGAAAAACAGTGAGATTGTTTGTACTTTCCCCATATGTTCAGAAATGTTTCTGCTTGGGGATAGGAATAAAGTTGTAATACAAATGTCATTACTTATAAAATACAAGATAGTGATAGAAAGAAAACATGATTTTTGGATTATATTGGTTTGAATTCAAGTTTTAAATGAATAGGCTGTCATTAGTCGGCAGTCAAATTAACAATGTTCAATTCAAATTCGTATGCGCCACACCAAATCGGATCAAAAATATAAATATCATAGCCTATTAACATCATGTTATAAACCAACGTAACAAAAAACCTGACCACTGAAATCACTAATGAAAACATACGACACAATTCCTAATACGTTTAAGACAATAACCCTTAAAACTTCCAATTGATGATGCATTAAGATACAATTATTGGTTCCTAGTGTATATTGCCTTATAAACAACGCAATTTGCTCACCTTTTATATCCTTACCGTGTCCCTCAATCCAAAGTAACGGCACAGTGTGGAAGAGGAGTCCCCTGGCCGAGGAGGGGGATGTGTTATCACCTATTGGATTGCCTCTCATTTTAATGGAAATACGTGACCCTAAAGAAGAAAAGCACATTCACATCTGTACTGAACGGGTATACAGTGTAAACAACACGAATACACTCACTTGCAATGCATGCATGCGGTTTTGGAAGCGCACTTGTTCAATCGGTTAACTATGCAAAACTCCACAGTTGTTTACAAGCATCTTACTTTGCACCACAGAGTATGCTTTAGGTTTTTATTTCAACCGCATGCAAGATGTCACGGGCTATCGTCTAAACCCTATAACAGAGCACGGCTAACGCAGGCCAATACTCCCATCCGCTATAATAAAAAAAAACTCACAGTTGGACTAATGTAACGTTGTGCTGTGCTGACGCTATATATCCGCGTAACGTATATTCTGCAAATGTTTACCTACGCATCGAGATGGATGAGGCCCGTCACGCCTTCTCCGTCCGGCTGCTCACCGTCCTCCGCCGAGTCCCTGTCTGCGTGCTGTTCTCCCCTCGCCAGCCACAGCCATTTTCACTGATGCTGAGCACCCGAAAGAAGACACTTTACTCCGTTATAACCAGCCGTCACAGAAGCTGTGACGCTACCATCGACATGTGTCTGCGGAAGTGTGGAAAAACAGCAGACGGTAGTGTTGTTTCGTCGACCAAAAAACAGTTTTGATAGTCCGCAATAATAATCATTTGGGGTAAAAGTGAGTGACGTGTGCTCACCATTGGCCCTTTCCGGCCTCGGTAATATTTCCGGGTAGCCCCGTTTCAGCATGCGGACGTTTTTTAACCCAGGACCAATTCAACGGTTGTGATGCATTTCATTGATAAATACAAGTCTGGTTTCTCATTTTATTGTTATACCTGTAGAGTGGTCATGTACAACTTTTTCTGACATATTATTCGGATTTCACTGTCTGATTCACTTTATTCCATGATTGTACAAATGGACGATGCTCATGCTTACCTCAATTATATCGTAATGTATTACTTTTAACGATACAGTGGGAATTCAATGGACCACAAATGTCATTGGTTACAATTGAAATAGCCTTGTGTTGCCTCTTCCACGTTCCTGGTGAAGAAGGATACCTGTTAATTGCCAATGGGATCCTTCACGATAGTACAAAAATACAATTAGATATTGCCGGGAAATCATCCAAGGGTGATGGTTTGGTTTATTGATAAATAATCGCCTGTAGACTATTTTAAGTAAACCTACTTGTCAGTGAAACAAATAACACTAGACACACTTATAGTATTTTCTATCTATTTATGGTAGGTTGTTTACATGTTCTAGATAAAATGGTTAATTGTTGGAGAAGGTTTGACCCATATTTACATTAAAATATAGGCCTGTGTATGAAAAATAAGATTCCATCAATAATAGTAGTTTTCCACCAACTTTATTATACAAATTATTTATAAGTCACTGTTATAATCAAGGGGGTCAATGCGTTCAGAAATAACAAAATATTTAGTTTAATTGTTGTAGTCATGAACACAGATTCATGATAATCATTGTGGGACAATGTCCAACACTATCTTTACAATTTCTGGTCAAATATAGGTTAATATTAAACCCACCATGACCAATTATTATAATAAATGAATTCATAATGGCTATGTAGTTACATACACCATATTCATTCATTTCTTTCGGGAAAGTCATGTAATTTGTCTGGGCTAAGCTAAAGATTTCAATACTGAAAAAAGCATAACCCTTTGCCACATAATAGGCTATGACAATAAAAAGACAACAAAAATGTAATGAATTTGGCACTGTACAATTCATTAAATACGGACACATCTCTATGTTGAATCTTCAAATTAATGTTGAAGAGAGAACTCATTAAAATATTCTGATTGTACTAGCTATACAAAATACAATACTTGCACAAATTAGGTTAACCATTTATAAAATCTTGATGACTCCTCGATGGATATGGCTTGTGTAATATTACAGACTTTGCTACAGACCATTTGTGGCTTTATTTAAAAATACAAATCTAATATTACTGTTCACTCTCTGTTCCATTTTCCTGAATAAGACACTGTACCCAAAACATTCAGATTACCATTAAGGTCTGTCCAACCTGGCTAATCCACATTCATCCAAACACACATACATTATGGCATCATGGGTAGTGTGTATAACCCATTTTTATTCAGTCAGGCTCAGTGGCATAGAGATCTCATAATATCTCTTTATCAGGCTATATTCATAATTTCCGGCCCCTAACTCATTCTGTATCCTTCACTGGCTTTGTGAGAACCTTATAAACACACATGCATTGGATATAGGTGCTTTTTAACAGACAATTTCGTACCAAAGTGGAAAACCTAAGCATCACAAAAAAGTTAATAAGGCCAGTGTTTAGGCATTACTCATCCCGCTGGACATTGGCCGTTACCATCGCTGGCTTTACATCTGAGCACATCTTCAATGCCTTGTTATGAAATGTGGCTGGCATGCGTTGAGATTCACAATGTCTGTTTAAAACTCGGATTCATGATCAGATGTAACAAAAACCAACTACTTGTGAGAACGCTAGTTATTTAAAAACATAAACACTTAAATCCCACCGAGTAAAAGAACATCACATCATAACATAATTGTTAATAATAACAATAACAGTTATAATAATCATTAATAATAACACTGCATCATATTCAGAACAACTACATTTAGCACTGTGTATAGGAAGATTGTCCAAATGAAATCTGTGTTTCTGTAATCAGCATGACATCTGGCTATCCTCTCGGTGGATCGAACCCAAACTAAATTGTTCTTTCAAAGTCATAGTGCTCACCTCTAATCACCTTTACTCTATCATCTATTATCACTATTTAAAAACAAAAGATTGCACTTGATATCTCATTGACCTGTCACACAACCTCGCTTCTACTGAATGTAAACCTTAAGGAATCGATACATCTATGTTTGTATCTGGTGCAAATATCTGGGGGGTGGGGGGGGAGAAGCTTTGTGCAAAGTCTTGTCTTAAAAAGTTTTGTCTTGAATGGTGCTTCTTAAACTGCGCTTGTTAATCTTTTTCTTTACACATTAATACTTAATACAACATGACAATATCAACACAAAATCAAGAGAAAGATACCATCGTATATGTACCACAGATATCACATACTATATCGAGTTAGGATAGCCCTTAGTATTGATAAGCATTGTTATTGATATAAGATGAAGATATTTTCATACTCAGGATGGGTGAAGTGCATTATGATACAGCAGGTGTTTCAGATGGAAAGGGCATCCTCGTCATCCAGCGTTCGTTCGGCATTTTATGGTTCTTCTCTGAGAGAGAAAAAACATTTGTTCACGGAAATGCCTATTTTGGACTTTACAAAATGTCACTATAGTTGTTAGATGTGTTTTTTTTCCTCTTTCACCAGGTGAGAATACAAAAATGGTGATTGTCGGACCAGCTTCTTCTGTGGTATCTTCTTTGAATCTCCATAAATGGCTTTGAAAGACAAGTTGTGTAAGTGCAACCCCTACATCAGCGTCTATTCATTTGTGCTCTGTGAGAGAAAACCTGTGCTCGCCTGCGCAGCCTACATTAAAGTAGGCCGGCCTTTGATTTAAAATCAGTAAACTTGATAGAAACGTCTGTGCTATACTATACTTTCTATCTATCTCTTGACTAACGCAAACGATATATTGATATATATATATATATTAATATATATATATATATATGTCAGAAGGAAACGGAATCCTCTCGCGCATGATAATTGTCAACTAGAACAGTGATCATTGTTGAGGTTTACTCTCTTTCTCCTGGTTGAATGATCTATAAGGACACATGGAAAGTTAGGCAACCCAGGCAGCTGATGTGTGTTGAGTGAGGGTTACCCCAGCAGTTGAACTGGGCAATTCATGACAGCCGATTACTTCCAGGAATCTTTTGTGTCCAGAAGTGAACAAAGCGTGCATTCCGAAACCACCCACCTCTACCACCTCAGAGCAACAATAACAACAACCACAACAAAATCTGTCTTCCCAGTGTGAGGATTAACCGGTTCTGTCAATCTGAGGCAGAACCGGTCGACCCCCCCCCCCCCCCCCCGACCCCATGTCCAGTTCATCTGAATTCATCTGTTCCACCAGGCTATGGATCCATGGGCTTGAGTTTGGAAATCACGGTTGGCAAGTACTTAGAAAGTCACAAAATCCGGTCGGTAATTGATTCAGTTCTTCATTAAATGCTTGATTAAAAATTCCTTCCGTGTCTCCTCTTCTCACTGCTGTCGTCTCAGCGTCTCACTTCCTATCTAATATGGCTCCTGAGTTCTTTTTTGAAAGACATAAAAAAAGTTATGAAAACTTATGTTCTTGTGTTTTTTTGTCTGTTCTTGTAGTCTTTTTAATGTCATGGCATCAATGTTTATGGCAAATTGTGTTATGAAAATATGGCTGATGAGAGAATCACATAACAAAAATTTGACCAGATATTCTCTACTATGATTAACTTCATAAGTAATTGTATTGACGCTATCTAATTACCAGGTAACAATATCAATTTAAAAAGTCTAAACACTATATACCTCAAGCCCTCAGCTTCCCACTTTATTATATTACTCTTAACTAAACTATGGGTTTCCAAATAATCTAGATTATATTTGATAATAATATTATGTACTATTGTGCAGAGAGGACACCTATTCCCAAAGATTATGTGCGGTGAAACTGCAGGCCAAGAACCTTACACGGTCACCTCATTTTTACTTCCTGTCCTAATTCCCTGGCTGCTTCCTCCACTCCCCCCTCCTGAGCCTCCACCGCCCCCTCCTGGTATAAAATGTAACTGCTCAATTGTGTTCTGCCTCTTTGTGGCAAAAGCCATCCTTCTAGCAGTGTGCCCCCCCAGTGTCCCCGTTCCCATGACGACCCCGGCACCGGGCATCTCACCCGCCCAGCCCATGCCCCCGCTCATGTGCCCGGTCGTGCCCGGGTTCCTCTCCTGCTCCCGGCCAGACGTGGGGTGAGAGTTCATCTTGATCATGTGATGACGGTCGAGTGAGGGGGTGGCGCAGACATTTTGCTGGGACTGGGCCTTCTGCTGGGGTGTCAGCCGGGGCAGAGTGGGCACCATCCCGCCTCCTCCGTGGGCGTAGGGGTCCACCACCCCCACGCCCATCCTCTCCTCCAGGTGGTCCGGGGACATCAGCAGCCTCTCCTGTCGGTCCTGTCTCTCCTGTCGCTCCTGTCTCTCCTGCCTCTCCTGCCTCTCCTGGGTCTTACGCGTGAGGGTCTGGGTGTTTGAGTTTTTGTTGGAAGCAGCGGCGGCCATGGCTTTGTAGTACTGGTGCTGTTGGTTCTTGGAGAGGCGCGACAGGGTGCCTGTGTTCCCGGGCACGTCGCCCATGTTGAGCAGCTGGTCCTGGGACTTGACCTTCCTCGTGGGCTTGGAGAGGGTGTCGTAGTTGGGGTTGTACTGGGGCTCCGGCGGGTCAAGGGGGTACGGGTTGGGGGTGGGCGAGGTAGGCATGCCGGCGGGGGGGATCCAGGGGCGGGTGGCGTGCCTCGGGAGGGTTCCCCTGCCACTGAGGGTGTAGTCCCCGCCCCAGTGGAGGTGGTGCTGGGAGGACTGCAAGGCGGGCTGTGCAGTATGAGGTCGGCGCTTGGTGGTGCAGTAACCAGAGGAGTATTCATCCAGACCTTTCTCTGAAAGTCACAAAAAGCCAATCACTTCAACTTAATCACTTACTTAATGGGGCTGTCTCTTGACTTAATGAGGCCCTCTCTTTACCTAATGTGGCAGTCCCCTTAGTTATTGAAGCAGTCCCCTTACTTATTGAGCAGTCACCTTACTTAATGAAGCAGTCCCCTTACTTATTGAAGCAGTCTCTTACTTAATGAAGCAGTCCCCTTACTTATTGAAGCAGTCTCTTACTTAATGAAGCAGTCCCCTTACTTATTGAGCAATCCTTTACTTAATGAAACAGTCCCCTTACTTATTGAGCAGCCCTTTACTTAATGAAGCAGTCCCCTTACTTATTGAGCAGCCCTTTACTTAATGAAGCAGTCCCCTTACTTATTGAAGCAGTCTCTTACTTAATGAAGCAGTCCCCTCTCTTAATGAAGCAGTCCCCTTACTTATTGAGCAGTCTCTTTATTTAATGAAGCAATGAGCTTACGAAGCAGTCATTTTACTTATTGAGAAGTCCCCTTACTTAATGAAGCAGTCACCTTACTTATTGAGCAGCCCCCTTACTTAATGAAGCAGTCCTCACACTGAAATTCTTTAAACCCCAAATTAAAAACTGTAAACTGGAGGGTTAGGGTTAGGGTTAGACATACATTACAATAAAAAATAAAAAAATACAATACAATAAAAACATGCATATCGTTAATTTAAATAAAGTGTAACAGCACTGTAACCATATAATTCAGGTGCGCTGCCTACTCTTGGGTTACTGCCCACGCCACGGTATAATCTAACTTTGAATCAGGCCAAGGATAAGACCTGCCAATATATAAACATTAGCAGCATATGTAGATTCTTCATCTCACAGTTATCCCTTACCCAGGCGCTTCAGAGAGGAGTAGCGGTTGAGCTCGGGCTTGGTGGCGCTCTCGTAGGACGGGGGGAGCTGGGCCAGGTTGTGCAGGGAGTGGTGGAAGGAGGGCTGGGACTTGGTGTTGTTGTGCTTGCTGGAGAGCAGCGTCCCTCCAGCTGCCAGCTGAGCGTTGTTCATCCGCGGGGTGCGCTCTACAAAGACAACGTGATGAGAAGCCTGCATTCACCGGCGCTGCGTGATTTGCAACTATACCGCACATCGTCATGTTGCTAACTCATGGTGGCACTCAAATTCAAAGTTCATTTATGAAGAAAGAGTTTAATCAAATGTGTGATTATCCCCATTTTTGTTTTGTTTTTTACCATAGAGCCTACTTTTGAGGTTGAATTAAGTAAATTAATCTTTGTTTCCGATACATGGTGTTTGAAGAGAGTAGCGATTGCCAGATGTCTTACCAATGGTGGCGGTGTGTTTGGGGCTGGAGCCTGATGAATGGATGAAATTGTGCTGCAGATTGCCCACTGTTAGAGTCAAACAACATCAGCTGATTAGATATGCACCAGTGTGATCATCAGCCAAACATTTGGAAGGAGTTTCACATTTAAAATATCTGCGTGCGTAGATTCAATCATTTTAGTTTGCACCTTTAACCGTACAGCAATGAATTTTCTGATTATTCACATACATGATTTTCTTAACACCTTGAGAAATAGGAGACAAATACAGATTCACCATTTGGCTGAACATTCAGCATTCCAGTTAGTGCAGATAACGTGTCTGTTATTAGCTTTTTGATATTGAAGCTTGCCAATAACACTTGATGGCAGGCACTACTAAGCACAGACTTGCATAAACAGGACAAGCACAGTTCTACATTTAGTATTTTATCCAAAAACTAAATGTAAAAATACTAAATGTCTCAGCCTTACAGTTAAGGCTGAGAACAATAAAAGCATGCAATCAAAATCCATAATTAATTAGAAACCTTTCCAAATGCTGCACTGCCAAGCGTCAACAATTCAACATGTTCTATCCTATCAATTACTCTCTATTAAAATAAAGTGGTAACTTCTGAATTCTATAACGTATCAAGCATCACTTCATCTCCTCTCATCACAGGTCAGCGCTCACATCTGTTATCCTTGCTGGGCAGGCCGCCGGGGGCATAGTGGTTCTTCGGGGGGCGTCCCAGGGTCCCGCCCCCCTGTCCGTCTGCCACCGTCAGCGCCATGCTGTTGTTCCTCTCGTCCTGCTGCACAGGGCTGGACTGGTGGCGCAGCATGTCAACCAAGGCTCTAACCCGGGCGCACACACACACACACACACACACACACACACACACACACACACACACACACACACACACACACACACACACACACACACACACACACACACACACACACACACACACACAGGGTGATCAGAACACCACAGCACACCGTACAGGCTGCTCAGGAGAACCACACCAGTTGCTTTACCCACACAAGGAATTCATTTTGGTACGTTGGTGGAAGGCACAATCTGGGATAAAATCATTCTAAATATTCACATCATATAAAGTAGGAGCAGGAGAAAATATTTCTTTGCATGGTTGTTTCAAGAAAAGGCGTTTTGAGGGATATAAACAGAATTATTGAAAATGTTGAAATGATAAAAAATATTTTTTAAAAATCCAAAAAGTCATTGATGATCGTTTTGAATATGCCAAAATTGCTTTTTTACCCAATATTGTATTACTTAGGATTGGAAACATTCAGCCCTCTTCAGAAAGTGAGTTTAGAATGTCTCTTGAATAGATCCTTTGTTTAATTGAAAGGGCAGTACTCTAAGTTGTATGTGCATTGTATATCATATGGTACACCTTATACAAAAATGATTGCACAATATCTAGCTCTAGCATTACCCTTTGAATATATGTATGACATCTATAGAAATATAATTTAGCAGCATATAGCTGAAAAACAAATTCTATAACCCTTATACAACCCGCACATACAATTCGTTAGTAACTCAGCAGTCCAAAGCGACTCAAAGTCATCAAATTAAGGCTGCAGCTTCTTAGATGCGGCATCTTTCTGAGGTAAGCTGGGGATATTAGAGTTCAGCCCCAGTCCGCTTTGGCTGGGAGTCAAGCCCCTTACCCACTATACTAACCTGCCCGGATACAGTCATGAGTCAGAGCATGCACACAGACAGACAGACAGATAAACACCCACCTCGGCATGTTCAGGTCTCTGTGGTTAGCCTCCTGTTGCACCTTGTTGAACACAACCTTGATCCCCACGGCAACGGCCACCATAAACACCACAACGCCACCAATGACAAAGCCTGTGTTGTGGCTTTGCATCCTCAATGGATCAATGGTCCCCATGGGATCCACCACAGAGCTGATGTCGATGGCCGGGGTCTTGGCCCAGTCCGGGGAGTCGTAGTTCTTGCACAAGTGCTGCTCCAGCTGCTGTCCGCGCTCCGGGCAGCAGAAGCGGAAGTGGCAGCTCCCGCAGCAGTAGATGTACGTGTCCTTGGAGCAGTTGAAGGCACTGTCGAACTGGCCCATGACGTCGTAGTAACCCTGGCACACGTCCACGTCCACCAGCCGCCGCGGAGGGGGCGCCACCTGGGCCGCACCCAAGGGGGGGGCCAGGGCGTCCGCTGCGGTGCCGTTCTTGGTGAACATGACCTGGGGCAGGGGTCTGGGGGGCGTCTCCAGAACTCTTTCTGGGAGTTCATCCACCGGTTGGCTCCAGCTCCGGAGCCCCGCTGGCTGCAGGTTCGCCTGGATGTCGATGGGGCGGGCTGGGGGGCTCGGGGCGGGCTTTGGCCTCTCGGTCAACAGCCTTGTGAGGAAGTTGGCGTCCCGGGGAGACGGAGGTGGGGAAGGCTCCTTGGCGGAGGTCAGTTGGGCAGTCAGGAGGAGAAGCAGGGAGACGGCGAGGAATCTGCGATCCGTGGTGGGTGTCATCTTTACATGACTAAGAGCTCTATTTTGTCTATGATTCAATGTGGTTACAACACTGTGTTTGCCTTTCCTGTGCAACCAATAAAATAGGATGTGGAACATTTCAGTGGAATGTTGGACTTGCCGTCAATTAATGTCAAAAACATTTTCGATCAATAATATTGTCGGGTGGAAATCGTATTCATAATAATGTTATTACTGTAAATATATTGATGCTTGCTTGAGTGCTATTTAAATCATTTAAATAGCCTACTGTAGAGGAAGAACTGTTTTCAGAGTAACCTCCGTTTAGGATGTCAATAACTAGCGACAGGTATTTACAGTTTCCTTTTACCACTGGAACCAAGCTTTGATACATCAGGTCCTTCTTTTCCCTAGGCTGCCACGTCTCACTCCCTACGACTATCAAAGAGACGTGATGTCAAAGATAGGGAAAGAAACAGGCTTCTCATGCTTGTTCTAGGTGGCTCACAGTGCAGTGCGCTTTACCTTGCCGGAACAAAAGCAATATCTGCTGTGCCGTGGTATGTACTTTAATCACTAAAGCAAACAGCAGGCAGAGGTTACTGTTTTCAGGGGAATAGGACAATCCTATATGCCACAACCCTTGATTGTAGCACTTGTAAAGCAGGGGCGAGGGCGTTTTAAGAGGATTTTTGTAAAAATGTAAACAATTTTATCTGTGGTCTCTGATCATGGTTGATTTTTATTTCAGATTCACATTCAGATTTGGCTCTTACCTAACAATTAGCCGATTGGTTTTGAAAAAGATATTATATCTTTAGTTTTGTTTTTTCTTTGAAACAGTGTTAAAATAAGCATTTCACGCATATAACTTCCCCCTTCCCTATAAAAGGAAGAAGGACTGATCTAAAGCCCTACCTGGGATGAGGCCTTGGTTATCTAATATAGGGGGGTTATCCTCATGGTTAATTTCTTTTGGCACAAATTATATACACATGAATGACTGCCCTATGGGTTTTTATATAAGAATCTCAAAATAAATTCTAGTTTACGATTGGAAAAAAGATAAATGGATTGCTTGAGAATTAAGGGAAATCTTGAATGCACTTAACTTAAGGTAAATTTGGCAGTTATAATCCTGTTGTATGCGGTTCAAATTAAAAAAAGAATTGTATAGCAATTTACATGTGCAATTTCTGATTGGTTGCTGCTGTTTAAAGAATATCAGTTTTTGTTGAGAAATATGTAAATGTGTGAGGTTATTGTGTTGGAGGTGTTGGCAATAGCAGAGAGAGGCAGATCTGTCTCCCACAGAAATTATAATTACATATAATTATCAAAACGGCCCTATCTGTTGCAGAGAATGTAGGCACGACTGGGGGAGACAAAGTGTTGAAAGTGCTGATGGATCCACTTGTTTCACTTGGTTGTTCCTCTAACCTTCTGCAAGGAGTTCATCTGGGAGAGACAATGAAACGTACAAAGCAGCAGTTCTCAGACTGACTAATCTTGGAGATAACACTTTTGTTGCCTGTAAATTATCGTCCTGTTTTCCCCGAGGAGCGTCCTAATGTTACATGGCGATAATGGGAGCTGGAATGTATCAGTTGTATCCACTGAAATACAAATAGAAAATACACTTCATTAGCAATAATCACATAACCTGTCTGTAAGCCTTGACACCACACATCTTTACAGACCTGTATGTAGACACAAACGCACTCATTTTTTGTAAATCATTCACATTTCTATGTTTCCAACTTGCATGTGTTGTGTAAGTGTGTGTGTGATCATGCATGGCCGTTTTTGGCAATAGACATGAGTGTATGTGTGTGCGTGTACGTGTGTGTGTGTGTGTGCGTGCGTGCATGTGTTTGTGTGTGTGTGTGTGTGTGTGTGTGTGTGTGTGTGTGTGTGTGTGTGTGTGTGTGTGTGTGTGTGTGTGGTGTGTGTGGTGTGTGTGTGTGTGTGTGTGTGTGTGGTGTGTGTGTGTGTGTGTTGTGTGTGTGTGTGTGTGTGTGTGTGTGTGTGTGCTTGTGCATCTGCAGAAGCAAAGTCAATGATAGAGAAGGAGAATATCAGAAAAGGGGAGAGAAGAGAGAGAGAGAGCAGAGAGAGAGCAGAGAGCAGAGAAGGGAGAGAGAGAGAGAGAGAGAGAGAGAGAGAGAGAGAGAGAGAGAGAGAGAGAGAGAGAGAGAGAGAGAGAGAGAGAGAGGAGAGAGAGAGAGAGAGAGAGAGAGAGAGAGAGAGAGAGAGAGAGAGAGAGAGAGAGAGAGGGAGAGAGAGAGAGAGAGAGAGAGAGAGAGGAGAGAGAGAGAGAGGAGAGAGAGAGAGAGGAGAGAGAGGGGGGGGGGGAGAGAGGGAGGGAGGAGCATGTGAAGCAAAGGGAAAAATGTAGGGTAGGGATTTAAACGAGCAAAGGAACCGTGGTGAGCGGGAAGAGCCAGAGGTATAGATGCAGAGACGACCATGAGTGGGAGGGCTGTGTGTGTGGGTGGCACAGAATCAAGTACATTTCTCCCAGCACTTAGCAGTACGACACAGCAGAGCACACAAACACCACCAAATAGATCCTCACATACATGCCCAGATGAGATAACATCATTAACGATCCAGCAACGCAAAACACATTTGGTGGCATTTTAAATAGGGGGAAATCAAGATTGGTCAATTGTGCAATGCTGTATTGTAGTGCATGCCTCTGCATACAGTTGGTGTGTGTGTGTGTGTGTGTGTGTGTGTGTGTGTGTGTGTGTGTGTGTGTGTGTGTGTGTGTGTGTGTGTGTGTGTGTGTGGTGTGTGTGTGTGTGTGTGTGTGTGTGTGTGTGTGTGTGTGTGTGTGTGTGTGTGTGTGTGTGTGTGTGTGTGTGTGTGTGTGTGCATGTTTGCGTGCATGTTTGCGTGCATGTGTGTGTGTGCATGAATGTATGTAACATTGTAAGTGGTACATTGCATGACCGCTTGTATAATAAACCTTGGTGTAGTCTGTCTCTATGCCCAACTCCTTTATTTCTCTGTGCTTTCTCCTTCTCCCTTTTCTCCCTCATTCTCCCTTTCTCTCTTTCTCAGATTCTGTGCGTGGGTTGAGGCAGCTAACTCTCTCAGAATAGCACTGCAGCTCCGTCTGTATGCTAGTGAAAGAGGCAGTGAAATAAAAGGAGGTACAATCCAGTCTTCACCTTCACATTAGCTAAAAAAGATTTCAAGGTATCTCCCTTTTTCTTGTTTAACAGCAGGGACACAAGGCTGTGTTATGAAGTCCCCTGCGAAAAAACATCCTACATTTTTTTGTGTCTTTGTCATGACCACCTATAGTTTATGGTGGGGTTAATGTACACCTACCATGCACTGACTCCTAATGTCGCTAAATGAAATCATACTACGTGAATCGTTGTTTTATAAAATATTATATTGTATATTGTATATAGTTAGAATGTACACTATAGGATCACTAGGCCTTTTTGTTTTTGTTTTGAAATGCACTGACAGATGTGCACGATATTCAACTCTTATTGTCCAAATTCATATTGAGGAATTGAATGCAAAATGATGAACATTAATCAATGAATAAAGCAATAATATTATTTGAGGGGATGACAAAGCTGGTATCCAAGCAGGAGTGGGGGCAGGGCCAGTGTCTAAGGGGGCAAATAGCACGATTAATGCCTATAGGCGGAATGATAAGCAACTGAGTAGATCACATCGAAAGAATTATTGCATGAAACAAAAGGTGAAAGGGCAGACGACCCTAACATTACGATGAGCACAACGCAAGGTGCACGACACAATGCGAGACGAGGATGATGCAGAAGCCAGTTTACACCGATATGAAGCCCCATGTTGTGCAGCCTCCATGACGCTGATCCCCACTCCGTTCTCTACAATCACGTCTCCAGAAGGATGCGCTCCATTTTTACGCTTGGTAAAACCAAGCCGTGCAGACTGAGTCCAGCACTGCGCTATCAACAGGTGTGGACGGTACAAAATGTCTTCCGTTCTCTAGCGTCGGCCTACATTTCGATGTGAACGGGAATACAGTGTAATAAAAACCAAATATGAAGATGTAAAATGGGTTCCATTTTTATTTGGTATGATTTGTAGGCCACGTTGTTAGGTTTTAAAATGTGCTTTCCCCTATGCACCTCCCAGCGCAGTGCAGGTATTGCCTATTACAGAGAATAGTAACGCATTCCTAATCGCTTTTCAGGGCTGAGATGTATCAAAGTTTTGTCTCATAACTTGTAGCTTGCAAAGAGACATGACTTGCATGTATCAGTACAGCACAAAAGAGCGTGGGTGTGAGCGCTGGTTTGTGCTGTGCGTGCGTGCGTGCGTCCGTGTGTGTGTGTGTGTGTGTGTGTGTGTGTGTGTGTGTGTGTGTGTGTGTGTGTGTGTGTGTGTGTGTGTGTGTGTGTGTGTGTGTGTGTGTGTGTGTGTGTGTGTGTGTGTGTGTGTGTGTGTGTGTGTGTGTGTGTGTGTGTGTTGTCAGCTTTCTTATTATCCCGCTGTGTATACTAGAATCCCAACATATGTGTACCATCCTATCGAAATGTTCAAGTAAATGAAGACGAATAACAAATCTACCCACAAAGTGTGTTCTTCTCGATGGCGTAGCTGTCAGCGAAAAACCTTTGATTCACACTGAGTCGCGTTGCATGTTGCTTTAAAACTGATGACAATCAAATTGTCATTCAAGTTAAGCGTGCAGTTAACTAAATTTGAAATAAATGTGCTTCTTTCTCAAATAATGCCATATTAAAGGTGCACAATGTCGTGTCTTACCTGTGCGTTGCTTCTGGGATTGATGCTGGAGAACAAGTGGTGGAAAAGCGTGCGCACTGTACCCTACATCAATGGTGTTCACTAGATAGCCCCCATGTCGTATTGTACGCTTGAGAATTAGATAAGGGCAAGATCAAGTCCCATCAATGCAGAGGCAGATTTAAACCACCGTGTATTAACAGTGCTGATGCAGATCTGACTGGAGATGTTGGCTTTCTGGGAGTCGAACGCGTTCCATCACATTCAACAATGGTTCAACTATGCTGTGAACATCAGTACGATGCAAATGATAGAGGATTAAAAAAAAACACGAATTATTTTAAGGTATTTTTTAAAGTTTCTTCCGTCTGGATACCACTGTCGCCGAATCCTTTCATAATTGTCAAAAAATAGTACAGGCAACACCGCCTAACTGCGACTGGCCCCCATGAAGGTCCGCCGAGGAGACGTGCTCTGATTGGCTGTTCGGTGCGGTGCTGAGGAGACTCAGACCTCGCTTCGTTTTTACAAGCCCCTGGTCATCATCAGGCCCCTCCGACTCGAGGTGACGATCCCTATGGCGTTACTTTGAACAACACGCTTAATCTTAATTTGTTCTGAAAATAAGGTCCGACAGATTTGAGCCACTGCGCTCCCAAACATGACAGGTGAACGGTACTGATACCAAAGAGTATAGGTGAGAAACCGTAAAACAAAGGCAGCGTTTCCTCGCTTTTTTGGCCGACGGCTTCTCGGGTTTCAGTTGTACGTATACAGCCTGTGTGCGCGTGAAAGAGACAGCTCGAGAGTGAGAGACGGTGGAGGAGGGAGGTGGTTGCCACAGCAACTGTGTCATTATGTTGGTGGCAACTATGAAAGCGATGGAGACGGGGTGGGGGATAGGATTGGTGCAACGGACAGGAACACTGGAGCGTGAACCAAACTGTCAATTAGACCTAGATTTGCTATTCAGTGAGTTATTTAAATTGAAGAGAAACTACATTCGTCATGTTTTCTATTCAGCAACTCCAGCCTTGATAGACGGCTGCATGGATAGATATACTGTAGATGGATCTGAATAAGATTGTCCCTTAAACCCATGAATCCGCAGAAACGAAGGCTATGTGTTCGTTTAAACTTGGAACAAATATTGACGTTGCTTTTAACTGAAGCGGTCTATAATATATTTTAACCATTCGAATTTTACCAAGAGTCTCAACTATGATAAGTGTCATTGGAAACAGGTGAAATGCAAATTCTCATAAAGGTTAAGAAAATGATGGCTTCAAAATTTGTTTGTGAATCCCCTCCAGGTGATCAAATACCTGTAGGCATTTGATCACTACAGACCAATGATTCATTGTTTCCAGAAGAGGTTTGTCTGACTTCCCCAGCGTCAGGGGCCTATGAAGGGCCTGATAATTACCTACATGGCAGGCTGCTATTTCTATACAGGTGGGTGGCTCTCAATGTGTGGTGGATTGACGCCAGGGTTGCTCAGTGCAGGAATTCAAATGACATCATTCAATTGAGTGGTCTTACGGGCAGAGCAGTACCACAAAGGTTTAAGAATCGTGCAACACATAAATCCCAAACCTTGAACCTTTCCGTGTATACTCAAACTAATTTAACAATGACCTCAACCTGAAGCAATCAATGGTAGATCAATAATCAACAAATTAGCTTGACTCTTCAAATAATTCCATTTTTTATTAATTTAAATAACTTATAGTTGACACAAAAAAATTCCCAACCAACAGCCTGCACAATGACAAGTGTTTTCAGGGCATCTTCTCCACCCCAGTGAAAGACAGTACTTGAGATTGTTTCCTTGGGAAATATAGCTCCCAACATGCATTTGAAACCAAGGCAGAAAAACTGCCTGAGAAAACTTGTCAAACAGTGCATCAGGTAGGGATTCCTCCCTTTTTGTTGTCAAATATGAAGATTTTCTCTGGCACCCACGAGGCTGGTAGAGATGGGCATATCAACAGCACATATGGCTTCAGAGGGAACCAGGGAGTATGTTTAAACCAGTAACACCACTGGATGACTAGTTCTACAACTCTAGACTTGAACCCTTTAAAAGTATGCATAATACCCCGTTCCCTCCCAGCCACTTGTCTAGATCATTACATACACACCCACACACACACTAAGATAGTTGAATAGAAACATTCATTTAAAACCACATTAGAAAATACTGGACCATGGGACAATTGAGAAAAAAAGGGGAGGTGTTAAACAATTATGAAAAAAACGGAGCGCCATTTTGTCAAAGATATTTTCATAATAAAACCATAGAATAAGGTCACCATTTTGTCTGATTTGCTTCACACTCTTCAAAATGGATTAAAATGGAGCCTGACCACTTCACAGTTCCTCGACGATTAGCCAATTTCTAATTCAGTAGGTCTATAACAGTGGAGTTAGTCCAGTCTGGTTGAGACAAAGACATAGTGATCGCCACAGCCATATTGAATAGACCATTGATTAGGCAAAACACAAGATCAAAGTCACCAATTATTGAGGAGACACCAGATGCACCGCCTACAGCCTCAACCAGGTAGCCCATTCAGTTCAGACTCAACAGGAAACATTTCTCCTTTCCTTTAAAAACAAAACATGAGTTCATGAAAAAAGCCAAATCGGTGGTTAAAAGTTGAAAGACATTTGTACAAAGTGAGAAGTCTGGGCGGGAGGGGGCATAGAAAGTCAGAAAAAAGGAACAAATATCTGCACGCTTCAATGTATTTACACACACACACACACACACACACACACACACACACACACACACACACACACACACACACACACACACACACACACACACACACACACACACACACACACACACACACACACACACACACACACACAGGTATTAGAGTCGCCGTAACGCCCGCTTTTTGTCGGCCTTCTTCTTCCCGGCGGCGCTGGTACTGCTGCTGGCATTGCTGGACGTGGTGGTGGCACCGTTAGCACCGTTACCTAGCGCCGCCACAGAGGCTGCGCCGGGCACCGCTAGCCTCTTGGTGGGGTCTCCGGCGTGCTTCTTGGGCTGCGGGCCGTCGCTGGGGTCCTGCGGTACCCCTGAGGTGCCGCCGTGTCCGCCCATGGCGTGGATCTCCGTGAGCAGGCGCGCGCGGTAGGCGTATTCGGCATAGTCCTCAAACAGTAAGCGTCCGGCCTCCTCGTTCAGGGCCGACTCAGGGTTGGGGTGGATGAGAAGACACTTGATGGTCTGCAGGGGGGTTGGAGAGAAGAAATAGTTAGTAATTGGTGTTCACCGCTACATGAGCTCTTGTGTGCAGGTACTGTTATCATTTCTGGATAATGAAAAAGTAACACCATGGCGTTATAGCTAGAAAATGTTTAATCACAGATGGTCAATTATTCTGCTTTTAGTTACGTTCTCTTTTTTTTTGGGGTGCGTGCAATGGAAATTGTTGACATTTGTACAACGACAAGGTGGACTACTCGTTCCGTTTAACTCGCCCTTGATTTGTTAGTTTCTAAAAGGCAGGACATCGTTAGGCCAAGATTTCATTAGTAATAACTTAAGTCTATTGTATTGAGCAAATTAATATAAGTTAGCTCAATACCATAAAATAAAAATCCAATCAAGGATTTGACGTGAACCTATCCAAGTCCTTCTAACTATCGATCTTTAAAATCAACAAAGACGAGAAAATAGGTTTCCACTTACAAGTAAGACATGTCTGAGGCCCAGCTCAGCCTTCCAGTCCCTCTTCAGCACATTGACACAGATCTCCCCCTTATGGCCCACGTTTGGGTGAAAAATCTTGGTCAGGAAGTAGCCCTTGGGTGGAACCGCGGGGAAGTCCTTCCCAAGGACCAGACGCATGCGGAAAATGCCACCAGCAAACGGAGTTCCCTCTGTCAGGGCATAAAGAATTGATTACACAGGGAAAACTGGGTCACCATTAGCGTTTAGCAGTCTTATATCAAAACTGATTTAGTACCAGTACTAAGCAGACTCATAATTATTTAATTAAGCAGTTATAAGATATAACCATCTTGCTCAAGGATGCATACAGATGCACTGAGCTCCTGCAATACAATTTAAAAAAGGAAATATTAGTGAATAGGGCTGAGACCGAATATTTCAATATATGTTTGTTTTGGTATTTGAATCTCAATTCAGTACTTAAATAATTCCTTTCGTTTTATGAAAAATTGCAAAAGAGAAAATATAAATGTTTTAACGTCTATGCATATTTGTGAACTGCAGGTTGAAAGCTAGGTTACACTTCATCTGAATATCCCAGTGATAAAAATATATAAGCAGGGGCGCTAGACGTCAGAGAACGCTTCACGTCAATACTTCAGCCATCATTAGAACAGCCAACTGTGGGATGACCAAATTATCGTTAGTTTTGCAGTTGGAATAATCCAACATTAGAATATACTGGAAGCACTTTGACAACTACCATCCAGTGTGAGGATAAGCAAGCCATTAGCCATCAGGTCGGTGATGTTTTATAAGAGTTTCAATAATGAACGTATTAGCAGCCATTTCAACGTTCAAATAAGTCCAAAATACATCAAAAAGCCCTACCGACCAATAATAACATTTTGGTTACATAGTAAACATGAATAGAACTGATAGTGATGTTTTTCCTTTGATGTGATCCGTCCCCCACAATAGTGCCTGTGTGATTCATCCCTGGGAAAATACACCTCGTCCTGCTGTGACATTTATTCAAAACTTTTCACAATATTCAAAACTACCCATTTGCTTTGTGATAATTGGAAGTAGGCCTAATTTTAGACTGCATTGCAGCTCTGCCATAACCAAGTGGAAGTCTTACTGATGAGTAGATCCAAAAGCTGCTGAAGTGATATTGTTGTTTTGCGTCAGTAAAATAACATTCATTTTACCAATTGAAGCACTTTAAAAATGAAAGGATAAAAACTATCAGTTGGTAAAAATGTGATTTTGCAACAGAGGTCTCAGCCTGCTACGTTACAGCCAGTGAAAGATGTGTGCTATGAATAGACTTGTTTTTTCTTCACAGAATATTCATTTGGAAACCTAACAAATATTCAAAGCTTGAAATTACATTTTCTCACCAGCCCCATTAGTTACATTTAATTAATAATGCCATGATCCCTGCTGCATTCAATTACTGTGAATTAGGCAAAGTTTTATTGTAACCTACATTGGCCCATTATACCATACATGACTTAATACAGTACACGTCTCATTAGATAGTGAGAAAGTATGAAGAAAAAAAGGGGATACTGTATATCCTAGGTGTAATGTATATACAACAATACATTACACTTGACTTGTTTGCAGTAAAACTTGACCAGATACCCTCATTACAATAATGACACCATTTGGTACACACCTAGTTGCCCGTAATAAGACATTTTTGTATAGCATATCAAGGCAAATTATTTTGCACCAAACTATCAAACCTACTGTATACTAGGTTTTTATAGTTATATATTAGCTGATTATCACCATCATCCTCATCCAACCAGAGTAAGAAATATCAAGATGAAACCGTACCTGGCCCTTCAATGGCTGTGTGCAACTCTGTGATGTCTTCATCGCTGGGATAGATCTTGATGCCCTCAGGGGGGTCAGCAGCCAAATCTGAAACCTCTTTGTAAACCAAACGAAGCACCTGAGGGGGTAAGTTCTCCACATTGGAGTTCTACAAATAGAAGAAAAGATTAGTCAAGGTTTGCAAACACATTAATATTAAACAGGTAATACATTCGGCTTTAGTCAGAAACCAACTATTATTGAAATATCCGGCGTCCAATTTTAGGAAAACGTTTACAAATATAACTTTTTTTTAGTCAGTGTCAATATATAATATGTAATTGACGTCAATTTATAATTGCAAAGATGATTACATTCAACAACGGAATTGTTCATTATAACGACAATAGACTTAATTTGTAGGCATTGAAAATATACTTTTGAACTCCACAGGATATCAAAATATTGATTTCAACAAACACATAATTGGTAAATGCATTCATATGCATTTACCATTTCAAGTGTAATCTGTTTGGGGTTTTGCCCCTTGTGGCGCAGAGCAGTAACATACAAAGGGAGCGATGGAAAGCAAAAGTTTTAACAAGTTAAAATAGTCTAAATACATTATTAACCTTAGATCACTTAACGTGGACTCCGATAACGAAAAACAGCCCTCCCCAAAGTCCCACCAACATGGACTGGTCACCTGTATCAAGCTCCCATTAACGCTGTGCCTGCTAGCGGCTAAAGCTAATGAGTCACTGTTAGAAGTCTACATTTGGTGGATCCCCTAACAATAACATTTCTACAACTCATCTTTGGGATGATCCCATTTAAATAAGACTCGTTTTACAGTAGATATGCATCTATCAGAGCTGAACTGCATCTAATAGCAATAGGCGGAATTAAGCCCAGCTCGACGGCTGGTGGAAGCTAACATTAGCGTAAGTTAAGGGAAGATTAAGCTTCGATATTGAAGAAAGCGGATCCATTTGACTTACCATTGTTTCGCAAAATGTTTGATCTGGTTGACTTGGTTTCGTTCAGTCGTCACGGTGAAATGTATTTGTATGTAAACGTTTGAAAGCCCGTTGACAATTATAAGCAAGGTTAGCAACTGCTCTTTCTTCTTTTCGTTGACACAGGAACAAAAATAAGATTCTCAATTTAACCTACTCCCCTCGACCAATTGGCTGCGCGGTAACGCGAGACGCGTCGACCGTCCGCCCAATCGGATATCTGAGATCTTTGTTTCGCTTTGATTGACAGCTTTGTCAACCATACAGAGTCGACAATATCATCGAACCTCACTAGCAATAGGAGCGTTTGAAAAACTCTCACCCACCTTTTATGTTTTCTTAAAAACGCAAACGTAATGATTTTTTCATTGACGTAACTGCTTTAGAATAAATAAAAAAATGTGAAAAACCAATTTTCCTCAAAGAACCAAAACCAAGATTTTTTATGTATACCTGAAATGATAGCTTACTTTGTCACTGACCAAAGACGTAGAAAACAACTCGGAAGGGGATTATTTAGGATATGAGTATCAGGACTCCAATCAATTTGAAATGCAAGAAGTAGGGTTACCAAAAATAAATAGTAACATAATAACGTTTGTAGGCTATCAGTATTTTACATTTGTGCAGCAATAATATATACTCCCCACTAGAAGGCGCTTCAAGACAATATCCATTTTATCTGAGGCAAGTGCAAAATGTAAAATAAGATGCTGATTGACATAGATGGCAGTTTGCCATCGGAATTTTCTTAAATATATATATATATATATGCATCAATATGCATTGGTAATGGACAATGTCGGGGAAAATTATAAGGTTTTCAGAATAGGGCCGTGGCCACAGTGCGTAACAGCTGCGCAACAACAATAACAACTCAGCTTCCTGGTCCCCGACAGCGTTGCCAGATTGGGCCGGATTTCCCGCCCAATCTTGCTTAATCTGGCAACACTATAATCAAGCTGTCATAGCCCAGCCTCTGTAAACGGGGAGATGTTATGTCAGTAGGTTTTTATCGCTGTCTAGTTGTATGAGAACGCGTTCTATGTGTTCTTTGTGTATTATTCTTTATGAAAGCTAACTTTACTTCCAGTTTTGTTCGGGCTTTACGTTATACACACAGCAGGGTAAGGGATAGCTAGGAAGTTCAACTGTGCTAGTTAACCAACGTTATCTTAAGGTAGGCAACTGAATGGTATCAAAAAGCTCCACGACTAAGTTGGATTAGCTGGTTGATTTTTATTACCTTCTGTATATTTGTAATCAAAATATATAGTATGAACGAAGGAGAGGTTTTCCATGAGAAGCAGAGACTGGAGCTGTGCGCCATCCATGCCCTGAACAACGTGCTGCAGGAGCGGGTGTTCACCAAGGAGACGGCAGACGACATCTGCAAAAGGTGAGCGGGCATTACACTCTACCTACTGTGTGCATCACACTATACCTACTGTGTGCATCACACTCTACCTACTGTGTGCATCACACTCTACCTACTGTGTGCATCACACACTCTACCTACTGTGTGCATCACACACTCTACCTACTGTGAACCTGTGTGCTATTACACTCTACCTACTGTGTGCATCACACTATACCTACTGTGTGCATCACACTCTACCTACTGTGTGCATCACACTCTACCTACTGTGTGCATCACACTCTACCTACTGTGTGCATCACACTCTACCTACTGTGTGCATCACACTCTACCTACTGTGTGCATCACACTCTACCTACTGTGTGCATCACACACTCTACCTACTGTGAACCTGTGTGCTATTAACCTCTACCTACTCTTTCCCTTTCATTGTTGTTGACTGTATTACCCTTTATCTTCTGTGTACCTGTGTACATACCTTGTTGTGGACGGAACCTCAACGCATATGAGCTGTGATTTGCTCTTACACAACCAATGTTTTCTTTCTAAATGTTAAACGTGACTTTTCTGAAGGCCTTCGTCAAGGATCTATTATAATATATACTATATACATAAGTAATTAAGTAGTAATGCTTAGTACTTAGATGTACAACCTTTATGATGGGAGCAATACTCTGAAGCTCATCGTCATAACTTAACAGGACTCATTCAAGACCATAATTTAATATGCCTTCAAGATGGGAACCAAACTACATTGAAGAAAGAGGCTTTATCCTGTGCGATTTAGTCTCAATTCAATTACTGAATGATGAAATGAAACAGGACCCATCTCTTTTCACTGAGAAGAGATGTCACTAACTTTATTTTGTCTGTTGAGGTCGTATGTGTACTCTTACACATTGGTCCACTGAAGTTTACCAAACCGAATATATCTAGTATATCTAGTAGAAAAACCCAGATGATGTGGGATGTGGAAGGACCGGTAAAACCCCCCCAGCACATTGTTTGGCCGTTATTGCCAAGGTGTAAGGGAACTGTGTTTAATGCACTGCGGCTAAACTGGAAAACCTTCTTCTGCTGCCCTTTAATGATGCAACTTCTCCCCAAATGCAGGCTAGCTCCACAATGTGTCGTGAACCCACACCGGTCAATGTTAGGCACAGGAAACTACGATGTCAACGTGATCATGGCAGCGCTGCAGAGCAGAGAACTAGCGGCAGTATGGTGGGACAAGCGCAGGTGTGTGATGAACACTGCAGCGAGACATTCAACCTGCCTGTTAGATCTGTCACTCAACAAAGCTTTATATTAAATTAAACATCAACCACTTTTGAATTCTGGGGGAATAATCTCTTCTTTCTTTGTTTTTTTTGGTTTTGTTTCCACGTAGGACAGTACAGAATCTCTGCTTGACTAAAGTCCAGGGCTTCATATTGAATGTTCCTTCCCGGGTGTCGCTGGGAATAGTGTCCCTGCCCCTCAGACGACGCCACTGGCTAGCGGTGTGCATGGTTAATGGACAATACTACAACCTGGACTCCAAGTTAAAGAATCCCGTCTGCATCGGAGGAGAGGCAGAACTATGGTGGGTGGCGCTGGCAGAAAAGGACGTGGTTGCTATAACAATCTCTTTACCAATCATCTGTTTATGGTTCACAATCTGATCCCAACAAATCCAACAGAAGTGTGTTTTTATGATTTATTGAATTTTCACAATATGATGTAATAATAATATAATATAATCATATGGTTCTAATAAATACAACCATGTATAAATAATTCATTTTAGGGTACATAGTGTGACAATATGAAATTATTATAATAAATCCCAGTTGGGAAACCATTGATGTGGCATATGGTAAAATAAGAGTCTAGATGGATGTTAACTGAACAGGACTAGCAGACCAACTCAATGGAAAATAAAGACTTGGCTGGAGTGGCATTGGAATACAAGGGACATTTTTGAGCCCTTTTCGGGAACAGAGACTGTTGTCTGTTTCTGATGAAGCCTGCACTGTGGCTGTACGCCCGGGCCTCATGCAACTTGTTAAGTGAGTCATCCCATTCCATAGTCACAAACAAATGAGCTAATATCCATGTGACACTTCATACAATCGATATATAAATGGATAGGTGATATAGTAGGCATCTATAGTATCTCTCTGTCCATCTGTAAACACATCACACAATGGGTCTTACCTCATCTGTTTGTGACTGCGTCATCGTTTGTGTGTGTGTGTGTGTGTGTGTGTGTGTGTGTGTGTGTGTGTGTGTGTGTGTGTGTGTGTGGTGTGTGTGTGTGTGTGTGTGTGTGTGTGTGTGTGTGTGGTGTGTGTGTGTGTGTGTGTTTGCGTGCGTGTGTGTGTTGTGTGTTTCCTCAACCATTTTTCCTGCATTCTGACCCTGGTGTCTGCCCTGGCAGTTCCTTCCTCGGGGAGCAGCTCACTCCAGAGGTGGCCGAGATGCTTCTGGTCGTCCGGCAGGAGGTGGAAGAGGACGGCTCGTGGCTCAGCCCGGACAACCCCAGGACTGATTCTCTTTGAGGGGTATGGGGGGGTGACAGTAGTACATCCACCCATACCCAGCAAGGAAGAACTGTCGCTTTACAGTGACCGGGAGGGGTGGGGGGTCGGGGACATGCTTCAGAGAACTCTTCAGGGAGTGCACTATGGATATGTTTGAATTTCTGTGCACGTTCACATTATACACACACACACACACACACACACACACACACACACACACACACACACACACACACACACACACACACACACACACACACACACACACACACACACACACACACACACACAGTAGAGTAGAATCTCCAAAGAGAAGCAAAGGTTAAGGCTTGCTTCCAACATGAAGGACTGTTAAGTGGTGATGGCAACTTTGGTTCCAACCTGCGGGCGAACGCTTTGTCCGCTCCTGTATCTTCTCGGTACCGTGCATCGAATGGTGCACTCAAACTTGTGTATTTTTAAAACGTCGCTAAAGTATGCCTTTTTATGATCGTTGAGTCGATATCATGTCGTCCACATTGTTTTTGCACGCATTCCGCCCCACTGCGAGTTGCTAAGAACAACGGGAACGTCCATATCAAGAGAAGCCAAGTGTGAAAATGTTCCAAGCATCCTTGACCCTGACATTGATGTACCCAGTAGCAGCAAACACGAAGTAGGTAATGCACTCTCTCACCACCCGCTACTTTCTATGCACTGCAGAGCTACGCGGACCTGTTGGAACCAAGTGTCTTTTGTTTGTTTATCAATGTAACACAGGTACTGCAAAGGCACTAATACAACATTAACAGGCTCATATTCATAGATCTATGCATATCCAAAAGAAAGAAATTGGAAATACCATATTTTGTTACCAATGTAACTTTTAAAAGTTCCAACACAACTCAGAGGTTTGCGATTATAATTATTACATGAAACATTTTGTATAAAGAAGTGTTCAAATGAATGTTTTGGCAGAATATGTGTTTCATTGTTCTCACGTTTTTAGCATGACAAAAGAAGAGTCAGGGCATAATATTATTATTGTTCTTTTTTATTTATATTAGACTCTTGAGTGTAAAAGGATGCCATTCAAAAGGAGCATTGATAATACCATACAAACTTAATTCAAGGGTTAACAAGGGCAGGAGGCAAGGAGGGGTAATTGAATGAAATCTCCCACTTACTATACCTTTTATATATATATACACAGAAACATCTAGAGATGTCAGAGACCCACTGCTGCACAGGAGCTATTATTGCTAGCTATGGTATGACTCCTGCGCCACCAGTAGCAGGTGTCATATTGCATTGGGTTGTGGTCCTCTGCTCTCAAGACTGATTGGCAGTTGTAGTTCTCCATCCCTAGCTCCCAAAGCAGGGTCATCTTAAGCCCCCCCCCATCCCCCCCACCCCAGTTTGTAAGAGCAAATGTTCATGATTATTCAGATATTATAGACACTAATAATGTACAGAGTATCGGGGACAAGGGAATTACAGAATAGCCACCTATAAAAAGTAAAAAAACAAAGAAAAAAATGTTATACTGAGTTAGGGAACTGCATATCCATTCACACTACATGCCAGTGTTTTCTTTTCTACAACAATATTCATAGAAAATAAATTGGTGGTTCTGATACATTTAATAATATAAAACTACAACATAGTAACGTCAATACCAGATTGGCTTGCTTCACAACTTTCACAGTTCACATGGACAAGGGAACAGGATGAATACAGAATAGACATGATTTAAACCTTTGCACATCCATACCCATCTTGTGTTTGGCTCCCTGCAAGGCCCTTGCACAGTCCTCTCGTCCTGTCGCCTTTAGGTGCTATTTAATTATACAGGTTTTTTGTTTTTTTTAAATGGTAAAGACGTTACAAATCTTGAGATCACATCTAGCATTCAGTTTATTAAGATTAGTTTTCGTCTTTTCATCTCAGTAAAGTGTCCATATGAAAAATTAAACCTTTTATTCCTATACATTTCTTTTTTCAAATAACGACGGAAAGAAAATCAGCGTGAATACAGGTTCCTCGAATGGGTAGAGTTGGGGTGCGATTGACTACTGCCCCCGTAACCGGTCAGCATGCTGGGAGAGTACTGTGGGGGGGGGGGGGGGGGGGGGGGAGGAGAGAGAGGAAACATGAACACAACAACAACGTTCAGCAGTATTATATAAGTGCCAAGTGCAAACGTCTATAAGGGTTAGAGAGAGGCTTTGACAAATTGTTCATTTAAATACAAGTTAGATGAAGGAAGATTTGAAACTAAAACCTCTAACAATAAATAGTAAGACGGTCACCTTCTGAGATGATTTTATTCAAATTGTCAGAAAATGGGTGTGCCAGGAGAGTTCCATGTTTCTATTTATTGTAAACGTTTTAAATTTGAATAATGTTTGAACATAAGACCCGAATTTGAAGAATATATTTTATATTGATTGATTATTATGATAATACTATTAGTATAAGAGTTAGTGTATTGATATTTATTTATATTTTTACAGCAGAGGCCATTCCACGTGGCACTGCAACGGCAGGTTGTGATTGGTTGATCCAAATGGGTACGCGGGTTCACGATCAGGGCGATGGAGAAATGGCACAGAGTATGAAGATGTCACAAGTACAGAGGAACTCACAGAGGGGGGTGGGGACTGCCTGTCGGTCAACGGCAGGCTCTCATAGCCAGGGTTGCCATTGGAGGAAACGTTTGGAGTCCTGTATAGAGACAGAGAGAGATAAGGACCAGGAGAGGGGAGAGGGAGAGGGGGGGGGAGTGCACAGAAAAGGGAGTGTGTGTGGGGGGGGGGGGGGGGGGGGTGATGGCATGGAGGAAAGACAGAGGGAACAGGCCAGAGGGAGCCGAGGAGGGGACGAGAGAGAGGCAGAGAGAGTGATTAGAGAAATGGGGTGTGGAACCATACAGTATATCAACACAAGTGGTGTCAGTATGAGTGAGCTTCAGGCCTGGCTGTTAGGTGGCTCAAGCACTGGTGCCCACGTTTGCAGTCAACTCCTGAACTGAAGTGAGATAGGTATAAAAGGTGTGTGTGAAATCTGAATTCAGATTCATTTGAATAAGATTACATATTATTCACCAGCTCCGTTTAGCCGCATTGTTGTTTTACAAGGTGGATTGTTTTCTGAGCCCATGGTAAGGAGAGCCGTTCCCAGATACTTCATGAGAGGATACTTGACCTGTCATTAGTGTTGGGTTAATATCTATATTGTGTTAACTACTGTGCTATGGCTGAGTGGAATTAACGCAGCTGTGCAAATGAAGCTGAAGGCAAGTTAGGCACCTGATGTTAGAAAGGGCTAAACTTCTACGCCTTGTCATTAAATGGGGTGCATTGGTTATCCTATTACTCACTAGACTTTCAAAGTCAGGGAGGCAGAAGGAAAGAGCAAAGAAATAAGAAAAGGAAACGACACGAGAAGTCACAACGAGAAAGGGGAGAGTGGCAATGACAAGAACAGAGAGAGAGAGACCAGGGAGAAAGAGAAAGGAATACATTTGAGAGCTTTGACCGGACGACAGGAATGCCACGATGCAGATGAGCGATGAGGAGCGAGGGGGAGAGGGAGGGTTACCTATTTCAACCTGAGCCTCGCGACGCTGGAGGTTTTACGATCAGAGCGTCGCCAATGACAACCCCTTGCCCCGCCCCCTACACAGTATTAGTAGTACCAGTACTCATTGTAGTACTCGTACTACTACTACAGTACAGGAAGCAAGGAGGGCATTTGACACGCAAACCGAGATCTGTGAAATGATTGGGCGAAGGGCCTACGTTGCTGTCTGTCCTGAAGCACTGGACAGACAAATAAGACAGACACACAGACAGACAGACCTCTAGAGTTTGCGTCTGTTTCTCTGCCTACACTGCAGTCCACGTTGACCTGTCTGTGTGTCTGTCTGCATGGCGTGTGGTTAGCCTGGCAAGCTTGTCGTGGACTATCCATCACTACATATGTCTGTATGGAGACACCGAGTGTGTGTGTGTGTGTGTGTGTGTGTGTGTGTGTGTGTGTGTGTGTGTGTGTGTGTGTGTGTGTGTGTGTGTGTGTGTGTGTGTGTGTGTGTGTGTGTGTGTGTGTGTGTGTGTGTGTGTGTGTGTGTGTGTGTGTGTGTGTGTATGTGCGTTTGTGTGTGTGTGTGTGCTGTGTGTGTGTCTGTTTGTGTGTAACCCTAGTTGTAGTGTACTATGACTCACTTATCTGATAGCCTTTTCTAATCGTATGCTACCATGAATGAAATGTGAATTGAAGTCTTGAAACATATAACCTGATTTCTATTTGCTACTACTATTGTGCATTGTGTCACTTTTGTAAACATGTGTGACTGCAAAGCTCACTGGTGGCTGAAGTATAGATCTACACAAATTCATACTTTGGTAATACTTTGTGTATTGCTTCTTTCTACTTGCACTGTCATCATATCCTGCACTCTGGCTTTTGCTCTTAACACAAATCTGGGGGATATGATATGGCATGATCAGCTTTCTCATCAAACTTCCCTCCAACAGGTGAGGTGATAAATACAGCCATGAATTAATCATGGTTTCTACTGACTAACTCCCTCTCCCTCCTGCTGCTACTCCTGTGGAACCTAGGGCCAGTCTGTCTGTCTGTCTGTGTGTCTGCGTGTCTGCGTTACTCACGGGAGGGGCGGTGCGCTAGAAAAGGGGGGTGTCCAGCTGGCCCCCGGGTAATTATAGAAGGGGGGCAGGGCCCCTCGCTGAGACCCCGCGGTCGTCTGTCTACGTGCCTGATGGGAGGTGAAGGGGTCCTCACTCTCGCTGTCGGAGTCCTCGTAGTCTTCAGAGTCACTGTCGCCATCCGGGGGGGGGGGAGAGAGAGAAGGAGAGAGAGAGAGAGAGAGAGAGAGAGAGATGAGAAGAGAGAGAGAGAGAGAGAGAGAGAGAGAGAGAGAGAGAGAGAGAGAGAGAGAGAGAGAGAGGAGAGAGAGACGAGAGAGAGTAGAGGGGGAGGTGGAGAAGAGTGAGTGTGTGTTGTGTGTGTTGTGTGTGTGTGGTGTAAGAATGAGATAGAGAGAGAGAGAAAAAGTGAAAGTTTGAAAGAGTGTGAGAGAGTGTGAGAGAGTGTGAGAGAGAGAGAGAGAAAGTGTGAAAGTT
>OLKM01000416.1:109604-119604 GCA_900291075.1 Melanogrammus aeglefinus
TAGAGTCACACACACAATTTTGGCTGGAAATGAGAGTCCCCCACCAGGAGAGGGAGTGAGAACCCCACACACACACACACACACACACACCACACACACACACACACACAACACACACACACACACACACACACACACACACAACACACACACACCACACACACACACACACACACACACACACAAGCAGAGCAGATCCAGGCCAGAGCATGCAGGGCCACAGCTGCTGTATTGTGCTGCTGTCGGCGGGGACAGAGCAGCTCTGTTTGGACCCCCAGACCCTGGGACGTCTCCCACCAGAACCACGTGACCCCAGGACACCCTCCTCCCTGCACCCATCCTGCTCAGTCCCCAGTCAAAACATGCATCTCCAGAGACACACCCCCACACGCAAATTGCACGGGTTAGAAGAAAGTACGTCTGCCGCTCTTTGATGGGGTTAACGCGGAGGAGGTTTAAGGCTATTTTAGATGTTATCGAATGACCCTTTCTTCCTCTTGAGCCGGAGTAGACGTGTGTGTCGTCATCTTGTGTTGCTGCTAAAAGCCTCCTTTAGCTTGGCTTGTAGCTGATGTTCTCCACCGTTTAACAGCTCCCCTCCAGACTGGTGGCGTTTTACTTCCCCGTTACGTCTCTGCCAATTTTCATGCCATACTGCCTCCCAGTAGGCAGCTGGCAGAGCAAAACATATCAGCTAGCTACACAAGGGCTTTTTGATTATTTCTCTCTGCCGCTCCCCTCTTTCTTAGGCTCTCTCACTTCAAATAAGTCTTAGATGCTCTCTCGCCCCGGCTCCTCCCTCCCCCCCCTACCCTCCTCCTTTGCTCCTCAAAGCCGTGCACCCACGCAGTGACAGCACATGCTTGCACGCAAGCATGTGCCTGCACACACTCGCGCACACGCACATTGAATCTTTAATCTCTGTCCTATTTTTCCTCTTTCTTTTTTCTTTTTGGTCCACCGCCACGACTTCAGAGTTCCCTAGGAGGCAGGTCTTTTCACAGTGCAACATAATGGCCACAGAAACACACACACATACACACATACACACACACACACACACACACACACACACACACACACACACACACACACACACACACACACACACACACACACACACACACACACACACACACACACACACACACACACACACACACACACACACACACACACACACAACAACAGAGGCCAGTCTGTTCCCGAGCTGGACTCTGCTCTCTGCCAGGGATTCCTAACATGCCTTTGGCGTACCACTGGGGGTTGTCGCACCCTAAAGTGCTCTTCCTCCGAGTGACGGCCATTCAGATATGGGACCACTCCCCTCCATCTCCCCACCACAGCCTCATGCTGGTCCCTGGAGCCTATGCCCTTATGGAGCAGCTGGATGCTGTGTGTCGACTCACCACTACAGAGGCAGTTTCCAGGCCCAGGGATCCCCAGCTGAGGAACAGGGCCAGCCAGGCCAGGACGGTCATCCTTTAGGGTGGGGGGTGATAGAGGAGATTGAGTCGGAGGATCAAACAGAAGAGGAGACATTTTTGATTTTGGATTCGCTTATGTTCCCCTGCTCGGCGCTAGTTTGATGCGTCTGTGTGTGTGTGTGTGTGTGTGTGTGTGTGTGTGTGGTGTGTGTGTGTGTGGTGTGGTGTGTGTGTGGTGTGTGTGTGTGTTGTGTGTGTGTGTGTGGTGTGTGTGTGTGTGTGTGTGTGTGTGTGTGTGTGTGTGCTTACAGAATGAGTAGCCAGCGAGCCTGCTTGGCCAGTCCCAGCAAGATGAAGAGACACACGATGAGGTCAAGGAGCAGAAGCAGCACATAGGACAGCCACCTGGAAAAAAGACACACACAGCACACACAGCACACACACACACACACACACACACACACACACACACACACACACACACACACACACACACACACACACACACACACGCACAAACACGAAATAAGAAGCCAATAAACAAGGTTATTAAAGCAAAGAAAACCTGACCTACATTATAACCCAACTGCATAACCCTTTCTTCGCAGTAATACTTTCTGTGGAGAGTGTAGGAAATAATAATAATAATAACATAATAAGACATTTGATAAACATTGTCTGTGTCCCTTTGACTATTGTGTTCTTTGCATCCTATCCTATCCATATCTAAAACTTGTCCTTGATCAGTATTGCTCTGCATACCCAGACTATACTGGGAGAGAAACACTTAAAAGTGGACAATAGACGCAAGGCACTGTCTTGTTGTGTCTACTGAGCATTAAAGAGTATTATAGGGTAGTAGCCTGACTGAACTAATTGTTCAGAATCAGATTTTGATAGCATCCAGATGTCTGGTCAAAGCAGGGCAGGTTACTCTAGGGGCTAGGGAGGGCGACTCATTGCCAAAAGTATTAGATTCAATCCCCAATGTATGCAGACCAGCTATTCACATCCGTGAGCGATATGTAAACCCCTGCCTGTTCCTTAATGCCCTGAGTCTGAGGTCAATCGCCGCCATAAACAACATGACCAACACAGTGAAGCCCATGGTCGCGGTCGCACCTGTAGTCCTCGTTGACCATCAGGGTGTTGGCAGCCCAGCCGGGCGAGAAGGGGCTGGGCATGATCCCCCCGCCTGGGGAAATGGTAGGGAGGCTACAGACGGTGGGGCCGGAGTGAGGGCGGCGATGGGGGCCCCTATGCCGGCGCTGTCGTTGGCCAGACCCCCACTGGAGCGGGCCATGGAGATGGAAGACAGCAGGTTGATCACGTTGTCCGACAGCCGGCGGCAGTTGCGCGTGGATGTCAGAAAGGGTTTGCTGCCGGCGAACAGCTCCTCCATGGAGGAAAGGGGGCCGGAAATGGACACCTGCAGCCCACTGATGGTGTCTGCAATCTGGGGAGGAAGGGACGAAGAATGTGGGTGTGCTCCTATGGGATGTTGATGGTCATGATTTCATATTACTATTTATATATTTATTTCTTTTCTTGATGGCAGTTGCTGGTCCCCGGTGGAGGGAGGAGGAACAGAGTGGAGGGATTTGGAGTTCATGGGTTTATCTAAAGCCCTGATCAACATCGAGAGAGGGAGGGAGCAAAGTGTGTGTTTAATCTTCAGCATTGTTGGAGTTGTTAATGTGTTTATTTCCATGTTTATATCAGCTTCATTTGGGCAGTTGATTGTAGAATGAATGGAAGGAGGAAAAAGAGAAAATGTGGGCTGTTTCTTGTCGTGTGTGTTTATCCTCATGTGTATTCATGCAATTATTTACAGTCTGTCATTTCCCTCACTCGGACCGCACGGCCCCGGTCTCAAACAGTACGCTGGTCAGAATGACACGCAAACCGCAGTCTGGACCACTTGAAACCAGAGGAGCCTCAATAAAACACCCTCAGACACAAACAATGTTTTGGAAGTTCAAAAACCCATTCCTTTGGGTATGTCACCCAGCCAAACAGGTGCACGAATAAACACACAGACACACACAGACACACACACACACACACAGGGTAGGCATTCTTCACATTCAGTTTGGCTGGCAGAGAGCAACACTCACCAGCAGATCGATAGAAGCGAGAGTATAATTGGCTGTGAGAAGAGACGAGGTCAACTGATACATCCCATCATTAGCCTCGCTGTTGCCGTAGAAACCAACGCCTATAGCAACACTAGTAAGGGGGAAAAAATACATCAATTTAGAGTAGAGTGGAGGGGAAAAGAAGGAGAAAGAGACAGGGATAGGAGAGGCATGCAAGTCATGTTTAATTCAGTGTGTATAGTACATATTAAATGAATGTGACACAACCAGATGGAAGGGGAGTGAGGATGTGATGTATGCTCTGGGTGAGCTAAACCCAGTAGCCACTGGGAGCGGGAGGCCGTGGAGATTTCCTCAAATGAGGGCTTTGGCAGCAAGGAATATTAGAAACATATCAACACATATTTACACATCTTTTCTCTTATTCAAATATTGCGATTAAGGCGATGGACAGATGTTCAGAGATCAAATCCCCCCTCCCCCCTCAACCGCGATGAAATGGTATTACCCAATCTCCCACATAGTATCTGACCCAGATTAGAAAGCAGGGGGCAAAGTAGGTGTGTGTATGTATGTCTGTGTGTGTGTGTGTTTGTGTTTGTGTGTCTGGGGGGGGGGGGGGGTGGGGTTGATGGGAGGAGTGTGAGGGTGTGTGTGTGCATGCATTTCAAGCTTTGAAATGTATATGCAGTCAACAGTTGTTTCATACGTATAAGTATTTCTATATGTTTTAACCAAAGACTACTCTCTGGGAGAGTTGCCTTGTGGAATAATTTCCACAAGGTGAACATCATCTCTTTTCAATACAACCCCACAACAACCCATTTATACCACAGCTATACTGAGGGAGACAACCAACGATGGAACGAGGAGAGAGCAGGCCTCAACGCATGGAAGTGATAACATTAGCAGCACAACAGCTTAAATTAGATCATGCAGTACATTATGTCCTGTCTGATCAAGCAATAGGATGCAAGGCGCCTTCTAAAGCGATAAGCAGACACTCTGAGTCCACTGGAATGGAATAGGCGGCCATGTTATGTGGGAGCCGGTGATATTAAAGTGTGCGCTACAATAACAGACGAGGGGAAAGGTTCTCAGCTCACACTGGGCTCGGAACCAGTGGCTTCCGGTCTGCTGCTGCGGCTGCATTCTTAGAAACCGTCTGGTAGCATGTTTTCCCTGAGGTCGCCAGGGACTCAATATAATGCAATGCTGTGTTGACCCGGTAACTGAGTGATCACCACCAGATGTGAGCGGCTCAGCGGGGCGGGAAGCTGATCGGAGATTTTTACGCTGCTGAGGTGGAAGCGGTAAATTCCCGGCACACAGACAGTAGGTACTAACAGAGATGTGTGGTTGACCACTGTGGACGACATAGTCTGCGTGTGTCAGCACTCGGATTTCCTCATTGCGTCGCACCGTCCGGTCGTTCCCGAACCACAGGAACGCTTGGGAGCGCACATGAGTGCACACAAACACATGCACACCGTTGCAGCCGCTGTCGGGGTTCAATGACTGCATTGTTTATGGACCACATCAAATTCCTCATAAAAGCGTAAGGCTGTGTTAATGTGACCACAATCTACTGTGAGTTACAAATTCGACTGAACCTCGTTAGTGGCCAGTAAACACACAAACACACACAGACGCACATACACGCACACAGGCGCACACACAAACACACACACCCAAACACACTCAAATTACACACACAGTCAGTGCAGTGGTCATATGCACAGATACAATGTTTTGTGCTTCAGAGGAGCAAGCGGAATCGTTGAGTCACAAACAACTGCGTGACTGCGTAAGTCAGTTATCACGCGAAGTGTGACAAACATATGATGTTGTGAACATGTGACGCTAAAGACGACGATGGGGATGATAGTGAGGGTCATGACGGTGATGATGATGATGATGATGATGACGATGATGGAAATCAAATGTCATCAGTGACAGCAAAAAGGACACAAGGTCACCGATTGGCCTTGGACTAGGCTGTGTTTTCAAGACATATGCACATCGGCTCTGCACCCCCGACTTCCTCTTCTCCTTCTTCTTACCAGCACAGAGTGACAGACGCCACCGCCACCCATGTGACACAGCAAATGCCCCGCCCCTTCCGCCCGCTGTAGCCGTGACCGGTGCTGGCATCCTCATCCTCCTCCTCTTCCTCCGATCCCTCGCTGCGGTCGCCACGGTGACAGCAGCAGTAGTGTATGAGGAAGGAGAGGACCACCAGGAGGGAGATAACGAGGGCGACGGCTGACAAGCTGGACAGAACCAACAGAGTCTGAGAGAGAGAGAGAGAGAGAGAGAGAGAGAGAGAGAGAGAGAGAGAGAGAGAGAGAGAGAGAGAGAGAGAGAGAGAGAGAGAGAGAGAGAGACAGAGACAGAGAGCCAGAGAGGAAGAGGGAGACAGAGAGAGAGAGGCAGAGAGCCAGAGAGAGAGAGAGAGAGACAGAGAGAGAGAGACAGAGAGAGACAGAGAGCAGAGAGAGAAAGAGAGAGACAGAGAGAAGAGAGAGAGCAGAGAGAGACAGAGAGAGAGAGAGGACACGAGAGACAGACAGAGAGAGAGAAGAGAGAGAGAGAGAGAGAGAGAGAGAGAGAAGAGAGAGAGAGAGAGAGAGAGAGAGAGAGAGAGAGAGAGAGAGAGAGAGAGAGAGAGAGAGAGAGAGAGAGAGAGAGACGAGTCAGACAGTAAATGAGTCACTGAATCACTGAGTTCTATTTTTATTTGTGGTGAACAGCAACAAGGAGGGGGAAACATGGGAAGTAATCCTCTTAAATGCCACCGTTTGTCCTCGTCTTGCAAACCCATCTCCACCAGGAGAAGGATACAAATTTAAAAACCAAAACCATTTAGAAAAATAAATTCTTCACAGCGCGTGAATCCCACATAAGCCACACTTTATATTTATACCGCATGTTTATACACATACTTGTATATATTTGACAATTATATGGTGGTTCCATGATGCCTTTAATCCCACTCATAATAAGGGGGGTTTTGCTCAGCTGTTGATGGTCTGGATCCTCCTCATGTGGTTTTAACCAGCTCTTCTCCTGCACTGCGGTGTTAGTTGTAACGTCACTAAGCCGTGCTACGCTTTCAGTTGGTCAGGGCTCTTCATGTCATAAAGTCAACTTTCCTGTGATATTTACAGCATTATCTCTAGCATTATCTAAATCTGCTAACTGCCATCCCCTGTTTCCCTACCTTCACTCCCTCTCCCATCTCCCTCCCTATTTCTAAATCTCTCACCCCGTCTTCTTGTGCCCCCTCAACATCGCTACCCCCCCCCCCCCCCCCCATGCATCCCGGTTTCCCCACATTCTCGCTCTCTTTCGCTCGCTCTCCTCCGCTTTCTCTTTCCCTCGCTCGCTCCCCCTCCCCCCCTCTCTTTCTTTCTATCCACCCCAGTGAATCTCTATTAATAATCTGTGACCTATTTAAATACATTCACGGCCAGTCTCTCTCTCTCTCTCTCTCTCTCTCTCTCTCTCTCTCTCTCTCTCTCTCTCTCTCGTCTCTCTCTCTCTCTCTCTCTCTTCATCTCCTCTCTCTCTCTCTCTCTCTCTCTCTCTCTCTCTCTCTCTCTCTCTCTCTCTCTCTCTCTCTCTCTCTCATTCGTTTTCCCCTTTTCTCTTTCCACCATTCCACTTCCCTCTACTTGCCCATTGCGCTCTCCCTCTGCGCCGTTTCATACTCTCTCATTCTCTCTCTCTCTCTCTCTCTCTCTCTCTCTCTCTCTCTCTCTCTCTCTCTCTCTCTCTCTCTCTCTCTCTCTCTCTCACTCTCTCTCTCTCTCCTCTCTCTCTCTCTCTCTCTCTCTCTCTCTCTCTCTCTCTCTCTCTCTCTCTCTCTCTCTCTCTCTCTCTCTCTCTCTCTCAGCAGCAATCTCCCCTCTCTCTCAAAGCACTTGCTGTCTCTTTTTCTTTCTTCTTCTGGAGTATAATTTGCTCTCTGCGCCATGGGAAAGTCACAAACACCGTAGTGTGACAAGACTCGCTGGAGGACAGGCTCATGATGAAGCCTGTTCTCTGGACGGATGAGACGGGATAAAACCCAACAAACTGGCACACCGAAATAATAGCAATATATAGATATAAAGACGTTTAGTATTGTGTTGAAATACATACTAAGAGGTTTATTTCAAAACTGGTTGTGCAACTGTGTCTCTGATTTTTGTATGCCATCGTGAAATGGAGGAATCTCGGTGCTCATGTAGAGGCACTAATCTTTCTCACGCCTTCTAAGGAACTGAAAGGCGCAATGCTGAGATTTGGTTGGCCAAGTCTTGTCCAAATCTGTAAGCATCTGTGTCCAAATCTGTAAGCATCTGTGAGCACCATCACATGCATTGTCTCACTCGTAGTTGAAAGACGACCTGTAGCCCTGTCCCTGTACATAAGTGCACCAGCGCTCCACTAATACCGCCATAAGCAAGCGACATCAGAGTCTGGACCATGAGTGTGGATGAGGCTCTTCCCCAGGTGTGGTGAGGCGCGGGGGGGCCGGTGTGGTGAAGGGTGAGGCTCGGGGCCTTCCCCAGGGGACTGCTGTGTGCGGTGAGGTGCGGGGGCCGGTTTTGGTGATGGGGGGCCCTTTACCTGCTGGTACTCCCAGCTGTCGGGGATGAAGCTGTTGTCCCTCATCACCATGGTCAGGTCCAGCCGGGGGAGGGCGTGGCACACCCTGACCCACAGCGAAGGGCTGTAGCTGGGGACCAACGCCATGGCAGCCATGCTCCCGGATCAAACACCCCGCTCCTCCACCCTGCACCGGGGAGCACACATTGAGGCGACGTGAGAGTAGGACGTAAGGGGGGGAGCGGGCCCACAGGGGGGGGAGGAACACACCGTTGAGGAAGGGTGAAGGTGTGGCTGGGCCAATGGGAAGCCGGGGAGGAAAAGGAAGGGAGGGGGGGTGGTGACCTGTCGCCTAGCAACTTGCCCCACTTCCAACTTATGACCGTGGACCCTGCAGTTGATGCAACGATTGGAATACCATCCGTCCATTCCTCTTTAGAGTTAACCAGAGTAAAGCTGAAGGACCTCGCTTGGACGGCTGAGATTAGCGCGGCCTCACGTTAGTCTGGAGAGCAGGTTGAGGTTGTTACTGTCGTCGTTTAACGTCATGCAATTAAGTAAAAGCTGTTTTGATAAAACGAAGAGCGACCTTCAGGAAAATAGAGGTGTTTTTGATAGACCTGTGTTGTATCCATTTTTTGTAGAGCCATGAAGGTTATCCATGAATGAAAAAGTGCCTTGGATAAGGAGTTTATAGTGAACACAAATCAATGTAAAGTGACATGGCTGACTGTGGGCAGCGCCCACTGGGTGGGGGGCTGTCGAGTAGGTGCTGGGGTAAAAGGATAAAGTCTGGTTAGCCCAAACACACATTGGACTCCCTGACACAGAGGAGACAGAGGAGAAACAGTGGGGGAGACTGTAGTGCACAACAAGCAAAGAGTTGTGTGGATTAAAATATCAGTAGGCCTTTCTCCTGAAGATAGTGGTGTTAGGCAGGGGCATGGAGCAGAGAATGGACCATAACAACAAGTGACATTTAAAGAAAGGGTTGTACAGCACAGCCAAACGCCGGTCATAGCAAAGCATTCTTTGAAGTTTTATAGGGTTCAATAAAATCAGAAGCGTTTGCACTGAGGTTTGGCTCTGTGCAGACGTGTCTTCTGGTGCAGCTGTTCAGTTGAATGAGGACTGAATTGCTGCACACAGTAACACGTTCTATCAAAGTTCCTCCATTGACTTCATGCATCGCCCCACCATTAATAGTTCATATTATGACTCTATAAAATCATAATGAGTAGAGAATAGATTTGAGATTTGTGTTTTCCATTCACGTTTATATGTTGGGGTGGCCGCAACGCCCCAGAATGAGTAAACCACTTGCCCCCTGGCCAGAAAGGCCGGCTTAAGCCTGTTACAATGAGTCACCTTAATGAGTGCATTGGTCCAACTGTCCAAAATCAACTACTTGCCGGCACTACATTTCCATTTTGTTAATTGTTGTCGCAGCTCACATATCCATATGACAAGCATCCATTCACACTGTACGCAAACAGCTCAAATGGATTATCTAAAGCAACAGTTAACTATCGATGCAAACCATAATGTTTTTTTATGTTTATCTTGATCTTGGCATGAGATCCATGGTTATACATGTCTGTTAATCAATAATAATAAATGAAAATGTCTGCCTCTAGGTTACCTTTGAGGACGATGAAAGATTCAACCATTTTCTTCCACTCATACGACCAATAATGGCTTGAGAAGAGATTTCAGCAAATATTGAGAACATTCCAGCATATATTGTGAACATTTCAGCATATATTTCAGACAGCTAGACAGCTGCGCATCAGTCATCAAACGACAGCACCGTCATCTCAACAGCATGAAAGGCCTCGATGTGAAGCAAGAAACTGATCAAAAATCAATAGGTAATTT
>OLKM01000416.1:122104-293975 GCA_900291075.1 Melanogrammus aeglefinus
GATGCCCAAGCAGCCTCACAACAATGCAGCGACATGATATGTCCCACAGATAATTAATCCATTAACATGGATTAGTATTCTGTCATTTCATTATCTATACAGCAAACGATATCAAGGGCACCATTTAAATGCTATTCAATCAAGCCCCTCCAATCACACATATGCAGATGAACCTGCTGCCTCCTCATTACCGTACACCCGACAGAAGTAACTAAAACATCCAGCTAGTCAGGTCCATCTTGCTCAGGCATATGGGAAATAAAGATGAATAAAATATCAACTCACACATGAAATAGGAATGGGGGTAAGATCCTGACTAGCACGGCAGTTGATGACGGTGTTGCATGGAGACCCAGCCTGAGAGAGAGATGCACAGAGTAACAGACACACATTCAGCTGGGTGCTGGGAGAGGAGGGGATTTTGCAGAGAAAGGAACATAGATACGGAGAGGGGAGGAAAAATGTTGGTTCTCAAACAGGCAGAGAGAACAAGTTGAGAGGAAGAGGGCGGGGGGGGGCTGATGGAGAGAGCGATGAAAAGAGAGAGAGACCAGAGAGAGAGAGAGAGAGAGAGAGAGAGAGAGAGAGAGAGAGAGAGAGAGAAGAGAGAGAGAGAGAGAGAGAGAGAGAGAGAGAGAGAGGAGAAGAGAGAGAGAGAGAGAGAGAGGACGGGGGGGGGGGAGCGAGCGCGGCATACAATGAATTTGTAGGCAAAACCAGCTTCCAGTGAAGGCTGCAAAATGGATGGATTCCAGTGATTCAACAAGAAAGAATATTACAAATAAAAAATTGGTGATGGCCGGATTTTCAATGGAGAGCGCGCCTCAAGGGTCCTCCACTTAGGTCTGGCGAGATAGAACCGCAACAAAAACAGGAGCGAGACGGAGAGGGGATACAGAAGACCACCACGCCGCCACAAAGAGCGTGGTGTTTGTCTACCATTGAAAGAAGGGGCGGCAGAAGAGGGGAAGGGGGGGGGACGGGGGACGCGCTGTGTTTCTGTGTCACTGAAAGGGAGTGGGGGAGGGGAGCCACAGAGATCATGCGAACAAGGGAGCAAACTGGAGCGATCCAGTGCGGCATGCCTACTGACTCCTACATCAGAATAGTGTAGCATGTACCCAGGAGGCGTGTGAGAATAAACACACCGAATATGTAATTATGTATGCAAGAGTTGCTCAGAGCATTTAGCCAGCCTCTGTTCTCTCTCTCGCTGTGTCTGACCACAGTGTAGTGGTACAGCCCCAGCATGTGCCACCCCGCTACCGCTCAGAGAAATAGCACCACCAGGGATTTAAAATAACCAATTTAATATTTAATGTGATCTGACAATCTGGTGGTCATCATTTATATAAACGCTTATGGAAATTCATTGTGCGCATGCAATCTATAATGTGTTTAGATACATCACAAATTTTATAAGACAGAAGAGGAAAAATCATGTGCTGCAAAAGACAATTGGAATATATTAATAGCTATATTAAAGGCTAATTGGAACCATTTCAAATAGTTCATTAAAAAAGAAAAATGTACTCATAAAAATTGTCTAAAATACCACATGAGGCAACCAGGCCACAGTGTATTGTTTTGGGTATTGCACCTGTAAAAAGACTGTGTGCAGGATTAATGCACAAGTTGGCCTAGTCTGCAGTCTAGGGCTCCACCCACATATGCAAGGGCCTTGAATTGGCCTGATTATTTTTATCATTGAAATGTAAGGCATTGAATAGTACGTCACTCCTACTGAACAGTATAGCAGCTAACGGTCAGAAATATAATATGATAGTACAAAACAAAGATTATTTTTCCTCACTAAAAGAGGGTGTTCTGTACCACTGGAGAGATGCACTTGTTTATGTAACCGCTACTAGATGCAATCATCTAAGTGTAACTGAACACACTATTTTGTAGAAGTCATCATTCTCCTTGAAGCCCATGGCACACATGTGCAAGGTGTTCACCGGCAAGCGTCCCAGATTCAGCCCCTTCCCCACCTTCAGCTCACCCAGCCCGTCAAAGACCCTCTCCCCCTCCACGCCCGACACCTTGGCCAAGGTGAGGTGGTAGCGCGGGCTGAAGGAGTTCCGGTGCAGCATTCTGGCCTCCCTGAAGGCCTCCTGCAGGCCTCGGTTCAGCTCCTGCAGGCGCTGCGGAGGCTGGGGGCTCAGGTACAGCACCTTCCCGTTGAAGTGCCTCAGCTTCACGGGAAAGGTCAAGGCCAGCGGGGGGTTGCGGTCCAGGTAGGCAAAGCGCCGCAGGATCTCCGCGGCTGCCGCCACCTCCTCGGGCCCGTCCAGCACCAGCAGGCACATGGTGACATGGAGGGTGGAGGAGGACAACCAGTGGGGGGTGGAGGAGGGCAGCAAGGCGCAGACCTCCTCCTGCAGCCGCTGGAAGCCTGAGAGGATGCCAGGAGTGTTAGCCCTGAAGGTGATGAAATGTGTGGGCCGGCGTCTAGCGGGCCGGCCGCCGCTGGGATGCTCCTTCTGCTCCAGGGAGGACAGGGGCTCTTCAGAGGGACTCTGGCCGGTCGAAAACAAACATGAAAGTGTTCTTAGGGTCAATCTCAATGGCGCCACTCCCACAATGAAAGCCAATACGACAATTATATTGTTGTAAGGATATCTGCATAGTAGTTCAATACAGAGGTGGGGGTAAGTCACTCATGTGCAAGTCACAAGCAAGTCTCAAGTAATAACCTTCAAGTCTCAAGCAAGTCCCAAGTCACTGTGGTGAGAATCAAGCAAGTCACAAATAAAGTCATTGCTCAGGTCAAGCAAGTCACAAGTCAAGTGACACAAAAATAACCCAGTTTCCACATTTAAAAATCGGTAAAGAGTAGTTCATGAGTTGAGTTTTATTTCAACATTAACAATAACAATGTCTTAACATTAACAATAACAAACTATTCCAAACATTCCTAAACCATTATGTAAAGTTTGAAAATGTTTTTTATGATCATTGATCATATGATCATCATTTCGAACTTAATCGAACTTTAAAAAAGTCATTTTGAGTCAACTGTCTCAAGTCTAAATCAAGTCTCAAGTCATGAAGACCAAGTCAAAGTCAAGTCGAGTCTTTTATCAGTGTTAGTCAAGCAAGTCTCAAGTCCTCAAATTTGCGCCTTGAGTCCGACTCGAGTCAAGTCACGTGACTCGAGTCCCCCATGTCTGGTTCAATATATCTATTCAGTAAATTACTGATACAATGTGACTCTACGGTTGGTCCTATAACCACATCTCATAGGGAGATACTGTGCAGCTTATGGGCTTATGGACTCTCTCCATAGGCTGTAAGCAGGGACAGAGCGACGGGAGGCAGAGGATGGATAGATAACGTCCCTAAATGGTATTATCATGCTCAACGTTATCAGCAGAGTGATCCCAGGTTACCTGCACTTTATGCTTCTCGAAGCTGTCGCTCCATGCATCCCAACTCTCTCCCTGGGCCGTCTCTCCCTCCCCTCCTCCCTCTCTTAGGGGGACAAGATTCATATTGTTAAGGTCAGAACTTTAAGAAAATGTGTATTCAACGATCAAGTTTTATCGTATACAGTCTATACACCATTCAAGTCTTCAGCTATATTTAATTCAATCCTACCTATGAAAAGAATCACTCCACCGCTGACTCTATTTCCCCCCTCTCTGGCTGGGGCTCCTGAGTAGTGTCATCTAGGGCAGTTTCAGTGGACAGAGTGCTCTTAATCTCTTCCAGGTGGGTGCTCTCAGTAGAAGACCCCACTGTCACACTCTCTATTCCCTGCCCATCCTCTGTCCTTTCAAGGGCTTCTCCGCTGTCCATCGAGTCCGTCTGCTCTGCATCTTGTGTCCCGACTTCTGTACAGACACAAACGTTATCACGTGTTCCTATGAACATTCAAAAGCGACATGAATTGATATGCCTGTGTGTGTGTGTGTGTGTGTGTGTGTGTGAGTGTGTGGAGTGTGTGTGCGTGCTGGTTTATGTGTGTGGCCATAGGGCCCCGGGCCTCGCACAGCAAGCCTCACCCCCTGCTTCCCCTTCCTCTCCAAAGGGGGGAGCCAGAGATTGTCCGGTGGAACCGAACACCCTGTCCGTTCTGCCGTGGCGGTCCCAGACGCGTTGTCCTCTGAAGGCAAAGTACTGGATCCTGTGTCTGGGCAGGGCCAGCTCTTTGGAATAGTCGCAGTCGCACGGGTCGGCGTCCCAGTTGAACTCGGTGAAGGGGCGCTCCAGCACACCCAGGAAGCGGTCCAGGTAGCCCACAACAAAGTGCTCCGCATCCGCCGGGGTGTCCCACAAGATCCGCGAGATCACGTCATCCGCTGTGCGCATTCGAGGCTTTTTCTTACTTTTTACTGCCTCTGGGGGGAGGGGGGAGAGAGGGAGGGTGGACGGTGTGTATAGCGGAAACTTACATAACCATGTTATATTCCCATGTTACAGTGATCCATTTATTTTCATTACCGTTTTCTCGGGGGTATTTGGGTTTGGCAGGTTTTTTTGCTTTTCCTTTCTTGTGTTTCTCCAACTTCTCCTCCTCGTTCCCCCCATCTGGATGAGGCCCACCAGGCTCTGGGTCACCGATGGCAGCGGGGCTACAAAAGAAGGCCAAACGAGACTTGTGTTCATTCAGACACGATTGAATCCAAACTCTTGGCTAGCGTACCCCCCTGCTGCTCTGCCGGTGCGGAGGCTGATCCTTTGGAGTCGTAGAACACACCTGTGAGACCAGCGACACCGGGGGCCGAAGTGGCACTTTCCAGCGAGGAAGAAGCGGCATACGGTGACCTCATCCTCCCGTGGTTCTGTGGAGTCTGGGCAGTGAGCCAACAGGTGTTTGAGAGGGAGGTGCATGGTGCCAGAGGAGGGCTACAAGGGGATCACATACTGACACATACTGACAATGCAATGGATTGAACCCGATGCATTGAAAATGGATTGAAAATGGATTGAAATTCAATGTATGTTTAGTATGATTCCGTATGTTTAGTATGATAGTATTAGACATTTTAATTGATTTTATTATGCAATTCACATAATTCTTCCCAAATTCCTCAATTATTTCAGATTATTTCTGCCCTTAACTTAGTATTGGTCTATTGTATGGCACCTGCTTCAAGACTTATACTTTTGCAGAGGGGGTTAACAGACAAGTTGTCCCGGCGTTCATCCTGAGTCAGAGTCCCATGGGTAGGAAGCGAAGCAGAGGTAAAATACTGGAAATTCACCGGCACCCAGCCAGACCATGTGAGAGCAACTCAGGTCATCGACAGGGGGTTGCCTGCTCTGTGCTTGGAAAAAAAAGATATTTCAAAAGATAACTATCGTTTATAAGCTAAGCTTTAGGCATGTCAAAATGAAACTAAAACACTTTTTATTCAAATTTAATACAATGCTGTATCTTTGTGTGGTTTTAGGAGGAATGTTGGTATGTGATCGCTTGTAAACAAATCTCACTCACACTCACATCCCATCACTGTTTGTGGCAATAGTTGGAGAAAAAATAAAAGCTGAACTTGACCAACAGCTTAGATCTCTTGTTATCTCCCAGCTGCTCCCTTAATAGGATGGTTGTAGCTGGTACCAAGTTACTCATTACCCCAATAGAGAACACAAGCCACTGATAATAAAAGCCTTCAACTGAACCGTATTGGAGCTGGTAGAGCTAGAAAGTAGAAAAACGATTCCTTTGAGTCTGTAAACAAAAATGAAATGATGTGCCACATTTTCTTACACCAAAATGGGTGTACAAAGTGTATGTCCTTTTGTATTACATATTTAAATTTAGAGTCTTGAGAATCTGACTGCCCCAGATGGAGAGTTTCAGCCAGTTACATATTTGAAGGTCTTCCAATTTCAAAAGGCAAGCTGAAATGTGTGTAATTTTTACTCACACTTCGAGGCAAATGCCCTGACATGATAAATGTTGCACATTTTTTTAGTGCGGGGTGTTTTCGTCTAAGACACCCCGAGCAGACCATCAGTTGATGATTCATGATTCATGAAACATGATTCATGAAACTGAAGAATGGGGAAGCCACTGATTATTTATCATAAAACGATGACGAGGAATTAACCATGAAGTCAACTGATCATTTTCTAAATATCTGGCACACACAGACCAAGAGGAAAATTACCTGCTGGTGATCTCCGAAGAGACCACTTGGCTCGTCTCCTCCACTGTCTCTGTGCAGCATGTGTCATCATGAATCAGACCTTGTCCCTGGCGCTCCGCGGGGATCCCGAGGGGCTCCGTCACTGTTGACTGTCCGGAAGCCATGATCACTCTTAAAAGAATTAATAATTGTTATTAACGTAATTACCAGTAACAGCCATCAACTGTTAACTTATTGACTAGTTAACTGTCATTTAACTAGCCAATAAGTCATTTCTATATGTGAGCTAGTATTATTCTACATAATTTATATTTCGAGGAAATCTGGAAGACTAGAAATTAGCAACAAGACAACCCGATCCCCAAACAGATCACAATCAACTTATTATTAATTAGACTTATTAACAAAAAATAAGAACATTAAACAAAAGCATTTTTAGCGTCTACCTGAAGGAGCACTTTGACTTGAAGAAATCGCCCTTTAAACACGGAACTGAGAAACGTAAAGAAATATGGGTAATGTAGTTCGACTCTGTTTGTTGGCGAAATTGCACATATAAAGAAATACAACCAAGGCATATCATTCATCTTTGGTTTTTCACTTTAAAAGTGTCAGATACATATTAAAGTAATTCTAAAACACCAATTGAAAAACAGAAAGGTAATGATAATCAAGAGTAATTTGAGCTTGAGCGCGTGACATGTGGGTCACATGACCTGTTGTTTCCACATCGAGCAGCGGCGAGGAGGTAGCTGAACACAGGGGTCCTATTAACCTACAACATCTCAACACAAGTTTCCTATTTACCACAAAATCTGGAGGATATCATGACGTTATTGAACGGAGAGGAAACATGATAGCCATTTGTAATCCAGGCTGTTAACCGTGTTATCCCGCTTATAATTGTATCGTTTTATCGAAAACAAAGTGACTCCTTGTACTAAGTTTCCGTCAAAACGGTAAGAATAGCAGATGATTCCTGTAAACAATTAATCAAAAACGCCATTATGGTGCCTCCCCTACATGCTAATGTTTAAATGAACCATGAGCCGCAATCTTACTCTTATCCTAGTTGTCTTCCCCTCAGATGAATGCCCTGGTGGCTCTCTGTCACTTCTGTGAACTCCACGGACCTCGCACGCTGTTTTGCACCGAGGCTCTGCACCCTCCTTCGCCGTCTCCCTCCCAGGCAGGTGCAGCCCTACCTGGCGACAGGGACCGCGATGGAGACCGCGAGGGAGAAGGACTTACGATGAGGGCTAACAGCTCAGCATCACAAAGAGGAGAGATGTGCGAGGTGAGGCTTGTCGCCAGCATTCCCAGATACCGAATCAGAATACATGATATTGTCGAACATAAATACCCTCCTAGGTACTCTACCCTGAGCTTGGCATACCGTCTAATAAAGTCAGCCAGCCGATGTTTTGCTTCTTCTCAGTTCATCTTTTGTTTCTTCCAACAAAACCTTTGCTCTGTAATTCAGCCAAAAATTTGCGGGGCAGCATGGTGTATTTGGTTCCGATATTCAACCACCCTATCCACCCCGATCTCCACAACTGATCCTTGAGCCAGAGGCCAACCACCTACCTGCTCCTTCTATTTGCCCTTTTCCCCCTCAGGGCTGCCGGTCTCTGCCAGCGTCTCACCCAGGCTTTGTGAGCATCGACGAAGAGACAGGCATCCGCTTCCTGAGTCACCAGCACCCCCGACAGTCCCAGCTTTTCAGCGTGGTGCGGCAAGCCTGCGTCCGCAGCCTCAGCTGTGAGGTAAGCCCAATATTACCTTAGGGTTAGCGCCTCACATTCTATAAGATGTCCAGAGATACGTTAACCAGAAACAACCATTTATGATTCCCCATTCCATGTGTTTCTCTTCTCTGTTAATGTTTGGTTGGTGACTCTTCCTGTAGGTGTGTCCCGGCCGCGAGGGCCCAATCTTCTTCGGGGATGAGCAGCATGGGTTTGTGTTCTCGCACACGTTCTTCATCAAGGACAGCCTGGCCAGGGGCTTCCAGCGGTGGTACAGCATTGTGATGGTGGCCATGGACCGCATCTACCTCATCAACTCCTGGCCCTTCCTGCTGCGGCACCTCAGGCTGACCATACAGAGTCTGCAGAGCACGGCGCTCAAGGTGGGTACAACCACGCAGGGACATGATGATGGAACTTATCTGCATTCCAATGTTGTGAAACAACCAGACAGACCAATGTTGTACATTTTGACATGCGTGCTTGCATTATCCCAATTCTTTCCAACATTTTAAAACCCAGAGAAATCTCTAGTTTTATTCTAGGTCATGTTCTGTTGCATTTGGTGAGGTGAGGTCGTATGTCAATTGGGTCACATGACCTTTGAAATTCTGGGGAAACACTCAAAAATGGTCATCCAGTCGAGACCTAATATATTGTGATGATGTTTCGATATTGGGCTAGCATACTACAATGTGCTACTATGACATGTTGCTGAAGCCAGCCACCAAACGAATGCAGTTTTCCCCACACATAGACGTCACTTTTATTACTATGTAAATTTGGTTGAATCTTTATATTTATTTATATTGAATTGTAGGGCTGCGCGCAACACACATTCTCTCTCTCTCACTGTCTCTTTCCTTCTGTCTCTGTGTCTCTACAGTCCCTGACAAAAGTCTTGTCGCTTGGGTACAAGTTGACCTTAAGTGCCCCTCAAATATATGTCTAATCAATTTTTTTTTACAAGAAATGGTTAATTTCAACCCCAACAGCTTTTGAAATAATGTTTTGATGCCAAACGAAACTGCTGAAAAGCATTCTATCGTTCACAGCTTGGTAAAGCCCACTGAATCTGTTTATTGCAAAGACAATGATGCACCCTATCCTAGACTACAGGCTCAACTGTGATCCATAATTGATCAATCAATTAGTGGGTGTGTATAAAAAGAACCACAGCACACCAGACCTTCATATCAACTGCAACTTGACCTCTGACAACATGCCTGAGATTCACCCTGAGACCAAAGCGTTGATTATCAAGAGGCTGAAGACCAGATCCACTGCTGAGGCGGCTGACCCCTTCAATGTGTCTCAGCGTCAAGTACGAAGAATAAGAAAAAGATTTGAAGAGACTGGAGATGCTTCTGACAAGCCCAGGTCCGGCACACCCCGCAAGACAACTGCTCGGGAGGACCGTTTGTTAGCTCGAAAATCGAAGGCCAGCCACTTTTCCACTGCAGCAGAGCTCTACCAGGCCTGGTCAACTCAAGTCCCCGTGTCAACCAGAACAGTTTGTAGAAGTCTGTCTCGAAATGGCCTCCATGGTCGAATCAGTGCCCAGAAACCAGCACTAAAGAAAAGGCAATTTAAAAAAACGTATGGCATTTGTCAAGGCCCACAGCCTGCTAAAAGGATGGACGCTGGAAAAGTGGCAGAAGGAGGATTTACTCAGATGAATCTTCAGTTGAATTACATTATAGCCGCCGCAAATATTGCAGGAGACCTACTGGAGCCCGCATCATGGATCCGAGATTAACCCAGAAAACAGTTCAGTTTGGTGGCGGAAAAATCATGTTCTGGGGTTACATCCAGTATGAGGGTGTGCGAGAGATTTACAGGGTGGAAGGCTCCCTGCCTCCAACGAAGGCGGTCGCATCTCTCTCTGCTCCCTCTGCTCGCTCCCGGCCCTTATCTCTCCCCTGCTCTTTGTCTCTGTCTCTGTCCTGTGCTGCCTCTTCTCTGCATTCTACCCGAAACCTAAATTATGGATCTGATCGGCCGGTCTCTCAACGCTATTGATCAAATTTTCTCGACGAGAAAACAGGGCCAAGGAGAGCCCGCCTGCCCTGACGGAACGCTCGCAGCGGGATACATGATTGACTCCTGGAAGGAGTGGAGCCCCTTGTGTCTCGCCATACTTTCCGTCGAGGATGTTGAAGACGTCTACATAATTGGGATGATGATAACAGGATTCCTGCTGTTCGGAGGTTGCGGGTTCCTGGTTCTATCGCAAAGTTAGTAAGGTGATTGCAGCATATTCGGCTTTTGAGAAGCTGCCCGACATTGTTGGATTGCAATCCAACATTGCTGGATTGTGCCGGATGGCCGACACACAGACTCATGCGTTGGGCGTACTAAATCGCAAATTGGATACCATTCTGGTGAAGTAGGACCGGGCTTAAATTTCGGCTAATTTGCCTTTTTTGGATTCTGGAAATGGAAGACTACAGAGAGTATCAGAGAGACTTTAAGGTTGGCAAAAATTGCGGAGTCGGCCTGACCCAAAGCAATCGTTATCTTTATTCGGCTCCCCCACTTCGGCCTTGGAAGGCTGATATCTCTCCTGGTTGTTATGCAGACGGATGCCCTGCCACCCTTCCCCCCGCCTCCACCTCCTGTGAACTTTGTCTCTGGTCGGAACTCTTCGAGGTCGTCTCCAAGGCGACGGCCGTGTCCTCGTCACCAGCATCAGACGGGAGAGACACTGTTGAGTCCATTGGAGATGGAGTCCTTGAGCTCACACACACACGCACACAAGACAGATTACACACACACCCCCCCTGGACTCACCGCCTACTGGACTCCCTCCCCCTCCCCTTCCCTCGTTGCAGCACAGTATGCCGCGAGTGATGTGATGCGCCTGTTGGCTGCGTCCGCCTCCCGGTGTCTGAGTTGGGACACCTCCCCTCCCCAACTCCCTTCCCCCCTCCCATATGTGTTTGTGATGTTTTTTTGATGTGATGCTTATGTGTTGAGGTGTTTTTTTTGCTAATCCCTACACTGTGCCCTCCTTAAAGGAGCATAGTTTGGGGTATTGACAATTTTTTTTTTTCCGCCTTGTTACCCTCTTGTTTAGCTTTTTAAACTTTTTCTTATCTAACGCGGGCCGCATGGTTTCTTGTTGAACAAGCGCCTGACAGCTCTCTCCGTCCTGTCTCCCCACAATGACTTTATGTTTCTTGGACGGAATGGTAACTGGGAATTTCGTTGCTCTGTAACATGTGCAATGACAACCATAAGTTCTATCTATCTTCTATCTATATCAATAGCCTAAAATATCAAGAAGTATTAGCTACCTCTTACATTCCCAACCATAAAAGGGGTCAAGTTTTGCAGGGGGATGGTGCTCCAATCACATACTTCCATCTCTACATCAAAGCTCCTCAAGGCGAAGAAGATCAAGGTGCTCCAGGACTGGCCAGCCCAGTCATCAGACATGAACATTATTGAGCATGTACGGGGTAGAATGAAAGAGGAAGCATGGAAGACGAAACCAAAGAATCTGGATGAACTCTGGGAGGCATGTAAGACTGCTTTCTTTGCTATTCTTGATGACTTCATCAATAAATTGTATGAATCTTTGTCGAACCGCATGGATGCAGTCCTTCAAGCTCATGGAAGTCAAACAAGATATTAAATTTGGTTCTCACAGCACCACTACTTAATTCACTGATGTTATGCAACATTTTTTTGTATTTGAAGTAAATTATTTGTTCAATTTTCACATTACTCTCTGTAGGCTACAAAACTTTTTTCTTGCCAAAATCTGACCTTTCTGTGTTCATTAAATGATCCATCTTTCTTCAGTGAAGCAAATTAATTTTAGTATATTAAATTTAATTTGGGAGGGTTTTAGCTTTCATATGAGCCATTTCTAAAACCAATGGATTAATTAAAAGTCAGGTCATAAACTGTTGTTTCTACAAAATCGATAAGCGACAAGACTTTTGTCAGGGAGTGTGTGTGTGTGTGTGTGTGTGTGGTGTGTGTGTGTGTGTGTGTGTGCACGTGTGTGTGCACGTGTGTGTGTGTGTGTGTGTGTGTGTGTGTGTGTGTGTGTGCACGTGTGTGTATTTATTCTGAATCAAAACATAATCATGCACAGGAAGCAGGATTGTTGTTTCCTCAGAAAGAGAAGACAGCTGGCCGAATTCCTTATTAGAATCAATCCAGATTTCACGAATCATTATGAGAAGTGCCGGACAAACTTGAATCGAAAACATTTGTATAGGTTTTGCAGGGGCTTATTTTTGTGTGGGAAAAAAGTCTGAGATAGTTAGTTGCTTTCCACCAATATGCTTAAAATCGAAAGTGAGTTTATTATTAAGTACTGTGTATGTTAGGTCACTTTAACCTGCAGTTCTCTGAGTCACACCCACACAGAACTTCCCATTCAGTTTTTGACCTGCTTTGAACTGTTATTTTAATTGCGGTTTATTCAATTTAATGAAAAAACATAACTTGTATAAATATGACTGAATGCAATAATAGCTAGTCCGTTGACATGATTTCTGCATGGTTCATGCGGATCCATTTTCAAAGGAAATAGAAGTGAAGACAACGTCTTATGTTAGATTAGTGGCTGAAATTGCACACCATACCTTAAAATGGGCCCTATTGTAACCACAGGAGTGATGTTGGCTATCCATTACAACCACTTAAAATTCTATGCCCAACATTTACATCACATGTGGGAGATCCATCCAGGCTATGGATGATAGTCATCATACATCTAGATGGAGAAGAGGGTATAGATTTAAAGATGGCTTGTCATGGCTCATCCACATAACACCTACTGGAAAAATAGGAGCCCTTAAAGCAGTAAACAAACTTCCTGTGACACAAGGTATTTTCATCCCTTACCATTTTTGCGTGACCTCTTGTGTTCAACAGGTGTTCGATAATGAGCAAGGAGTGTGTCCTCAGCGGGCGGTCAGGATGAACAGTGTGTTCTCCCCTGCAGTCTTCCCCCACCAGAGGAGTGGCAGTGCAGCCCGCTCCCTCACCTCCCTCACCCAGCACCCCAACCTCTGGGCCAGCCTGCACTCCTCCTTCAGTTGGTCAGTACGCTCTGTGAAAGGTGGATCTACCTGCACACTTTATGTACCTCGTGTTATATATCTTTGAACCGAGACCAGCACGAATCGACCATCCGAAATCCCTAAGAGCCCTATTTTCTTCATTAATAATATTATTCCTATAGATATTGTTTGTGTTAATATTAATATGAAGCTTATTTTTATATTATTGCTGTTTGATTTGTGCAATGTAGATAGCCTTTGCCTTGTTATAATAAGATAACAAAATTTGAAAATGAAACACTTGTTGTGTGCTCTCTCCCCCTGTCCTCCAGGCTTCTGAAGGCCTGTGGGAGCCGGCTGACGGAGAAATTGCTGGAGGGGGCCCCCACAGAGGACACATTGGTTCTCAAAGAGAGGCAGACTGGTAGGCAGCCATTAAAGACAGCCATTAAAGACACTAAAATGATAAAGGTGCTGACACCATGAGTTCATCCATCCATTACCGGTGGTGCTATTCAAATTACTAAAGTCAATTAAAATGCTTTTTTTACGTTCAAATACCTTGTAGGTGTAATATAATAATATTTTGTTTCAAATTCCCCTTACCAACCCGATTTTTTGTCCCCCTGTCTGCACATTGGATTAACAGTTCCCTGATGGAAAGTGACGAATAATATGCTTGTTTTGATGGTGTTCTGTCATTTCCATGGGGGTGGGGTTGTCTGGTATGTTAAGGTATTTGGGACAGACCCATCAGGTGTCCAAATAGGCTGTGCCGGAATCTTCGTGGTAATTTCAACTGTGTCTAGCTCATGTTTCCACCAGGGAAGAGTGATTCATTCGGTCACGACGATAAAAGGAAACACAGTCTGAATCAGCAGTATCCTCGACCCATGGGACTTTTCAGGAAACTTTCATTCGAATCATAATGATGTGTCTAGGCCTGTAGCACGTGATGTAGTTATATTTAGTCCCCCAATTGTATCTTTTCAGAATCGTATTAATACGATTCTGGAATTTCACCCTCATCACTTTTCTGGTGTTATAATTTGCATTATTCAGCTAGGCTTTCATAGTTACTGTTGTGTTTTCTCTAGAGGTCTGCCATTTGTGTAGTTTTGTTATTTCTTATTTACATGTTTCAATCAAATGTTCACTTTAAGCAAGTCATTTATTGACAAACGTCTGAGGCTCGGCAGCCCAATGGTGTAGTGCCTCTTTAAGAGAGCAGTGTCCTGTGGGTCCATGTGACCGGTGTTCGCCCAATAAAAAGGTGGCGCAAGATTTGTATCACTTGATCTATTACCGTTTCATTTCCTCCCCATGGAAAGGGAAACCCGGTGATCAAAGGATATTACTCAGTACTCTGCTTTCCCTTTGTGAAAAAATAAACAAACAAAAGTGGAATACTGAGTAAAATCCTTTGTACACCGGGTTACCCTTTCCGTGGGGAGAAAACGGAACAGTTACATTTAACCAGTTATTGACTGAGTTATGGAGACTTGTTTTTATGCTGTAACCTTTTGTGTCTTCACACACAGAACAAGAGGAGGAAATCAGCTGCTGGGAGGGGGCTGAGGGGGGCAATTCCAGACTACAGCTGAACCAACTGGAGCGTGAGCTGGGATCCGACTTCCAGTGTGATGAAGGACAAGCCGTGGAGTTTCCAGGTCCACATTTCCGATCCCTGAGGCACTTGAGACTGGTAAACAAACAATGACTCCTTCATCTTCAGATGAGATAAGATGTTCATCATTAATCCAAATGGGAAATGTGGGTCGCAGTTAAGCCTTGTACTGGAATGTAATTAAATGCTGAATTTGAACTGGGAGTAAAACCAAAAGAATTCGGAGGTCACGGACGAGTCCGAGACGAATACACTGGAACACTCATCCCTCCCAGAGGGACATGACCAGCACATGACCAGGGAGTGTGTGATGACTTGTTGGTCTGCAGGTGCTGGGTGCACCGGAGTTCCGTCAGCTGGTGTGGCACGTCCTCATGGGGAACCAGGTCATATGGAGAGGAGCCGACCCGGGGCTCATCCAGTCGGCCTTCACGGTGCTGAAGGTAGCGGCCACCGTCTTCCTCTGGGGGTCATTTCAAATGATAGACGTACTGCCATGCTGTTTCTGCATGATTTGCTTTGTGTCTTTTGTGGGAACTAACATTATTATGGTTTCAGGCCCTGCTTCCAGTGGGCTGCGTGCGCTTGATACCATACAGTGCTCACTACGAGGAGGCCTACAGATGCAACTTCCTGGGCCTCAGCCCAGATGTGACCATCCCTGCCCATGTGAGCTCTTCAGGTATGAAGGGCTTGTTGATCTTCCCCCACCACCTTGTGTTGTTATAGTCTCCTTCTAACACTGCCTGGTTAAACATTTATTCCTGTGTTCCCTCAGAGTTTTCTGTGCTGGTAGACGTTGCCAACACAGAGAAAAGCTGCCAGTACTCTGCCGTCGGTGAAGATGACATCGCCTCCATGTACCAGTTCATCAACAGCAGCGCCAACGTACAGCCCACGGACAAAGGCATGACATTCGGAACACGCACTGTTAACCATTCTGCTCTAGAATCAGAGAGGGAAAAACCTTGTTAGAGTCTGGTGGAAGGATAGTAAATCTTCACGCCACTAGCTCCCCCATGAAGAAAGAAATTGTGACATCATTAAACCATGCGCAATTGAACTGTTTTACTGCAGCCGTTATTTCTGTTCAAAGTACTGACAAAATATGTGGATCCATGGAATGTCACAAATCCACCCATGGCTCAATCAAACGCAGGGGCTTTTTTTTTTATATTCTCTAAATTGAATCGCTCTGTGTCAAAGAATGCAAAAGTGGTGGGAACAGGAAGTTTCATCCGGCAGATCTAACAGTGAGAGAGGGAGGGGGAGTTAACTGGCTATCGTGACCATGTTCCATCTTCCAGGTCCCACGTTACTGAATAAGCTGGAGGTGGCCCTTTCCAACGAGAACCTGTCTGTAGAGGTGGTGTCTCACTGCCTGCTGTGTCTGAAGGAGGAGTGGATGAAGTGAGTCGAGATGGTCTTTGTGTCCTGCGTAGAAGTGGTGAAAGCATACAAAATGTATTTTTGAATGAATAATTAATAGAAATCTATTCCTGACCTTCTCTTGTCTCTATCTCTCCCCCTCTCATTCCTCTTTCTAGTAAGGTCAAAGTACTCTTTAAGTTCTCCAAGGTGGACGGGCGGGGCAGGGAGGACACCCAGAAGGTGCTGGCCGTGCTGGGGGCTACTGGGCCCGGGGAGGACGACAACGTCAGGCTGCTCAAGTTCTGGATGACTGGCCTCAGCAAGACCTACAAGAGCCATTTGATGACGGCGGTGAGGGGGGTGGAGCGGAGCCCCAGCCAATGACGACCAGGAAGAGTTGGTGGCGGTTAGTGCGAATAATATATCGGGACAGCTATTGGCAAAAAAGAGGAACTTGACTAAACTTGATGGAAAAAGTTGTTCCTCAGAAGGATGGAAAGGGAAGATGAATTGAGGAAATAGGACGTATTGAGTGCAATATGAATGAAGACATATTTTTAACTTATCGATTATGTTAATTTGTAAATACTGGGTTGTCTACTATATGTGCTTCTCTTGTCTTCTTGTTACATTCTGTCCAGAGAGATGTGTTCAGGGATGTGTTCGGGATTTTTAATGTCAGAAAATTCTATCTTTATGGATTTCTACATGTGCGTTTATGTAAAATATATATATATATATATATATATATATATATATATATATATATTTCATTTGTTATTAGAAATGGGGGTTGGTATTTGAAATCCATTGAAAGAAATTTCTTAAAAATAAAACTATTTTTAGGGCCTAGTGCCGTCTTGTGCTCCATCTTGTGGTGAACTCTCACAGAAGGACACTCAAATTAGTGAACGAGAGACCGTTTCCAAATTGCCACCCACTCAAATATTTTACAACGAAGGGGGCCAAGAAAACCTCTAGTGGTGTAAGAGAACACTTGCAGATGGTCTTGCATCCAAATGATTGCACAACAAGACCTTAGCCCAAAGTGTTGCAGAGCGTGAGCCGGGCCGGACCCGTAGTGGTCCACTAACCAGCCGCATACTGCTTTTGTCGGCATCCTTTTAGTTTTGCTGAAGTTTGCAGAGGGAAGACAATAAAATGTAAACACATATGGTTTGGATTATATTCAGAACCTAAACCTTTTTTTTATTACGACCATAGCTGACTATGAATGAATAGAATTGTAATTGCATTTATGATGTCATTATAGTTGAGTGCTGCCTCTATTTTACTAAGCTGTGGACACATACAATATTATATATGTTTTTGCTTAAATTGCTCTTTACAAATTAAACGTATATTTATATATATATTCATAAAACTTTTTTTCTCTTTTTCCTTTTTGCTAACTAACAAATACGGTGGGCTGCGGTAACATAAAAAACACAGTACTTTATCATCCAGTAATGAGGAACATATTTCCTATGACCATATTACAAGCCCTTTTACAAACACTAGGTGTGGGTAGACTTTTGTTTTAATAAGCGGGCTTGTTTTCATAGGACTGGCCCTGCAGGTTTAACTAAGGCCAGCCTTCTTCCTCACTTATCGGTTTTCACTTCGTCTGTATCCCTCTGTGATAAGTGAGAGCAGCCAGGGTTCACTGTGTTAGGTTAGGGGCACATCCTAACTGACCCTCTAAAAGCAACTTCATGGTTGAAATGTTACGCATGAAACAAAGGCAGATGAATGATAGGTAGGTGAAGAGGTTGTGCACGGTTCATGCCTCTTGGAAATGAGAAGGATGTGTGTTTTAATGAGGCTGTTGCTCTCTAGTTTGCTTTCCCTCAAACGGTCCCTCTGGAAACAGCTCTTTGGCCACGGTTCAAGAAAAGAAGCACATTGCAGAGCAACAACTGTTCTTGCAAACAAAACATTTGTTTTTTTTCCTTACCCAATAGTTGCTAACCCAGTTTGTTGCATACACCGTCTAACATGGCCATGCAAAGCGGGGCAAGCCATGACAAGGGAGCACCCTATTTGTGTTAGATTAGTGCTGTCACCAAATCCCTGCTCCCTCAGGTCTGCATCCATCCAGAACTCCACAAACAAAGGTCCCCCCACTGCTCGTTCACATGCAGAATTTGTTGTTGGGGTTGCTGGCGTTCACCTGAAGACAGGGATCACGGTGAGTCCCTGCGAGTGATGACTTGTCATGCGGGATGTCTGTCTTGCGGGGGAGAGGACCGGGGAACAAGCAGAGGCACGGGGGTGGGGTGGCGGAGGTGGGGAGGGAGGGAAAAGTGAAAAACATACGCTCCAACGGCATGACTAAGCCTGCAGACAGCCACTTTGGGGTGCGGGCCGAATGAGAGCCTGGAGGAGGGGGAGGGGCTAGGTCAGTCAATCACGGGGGGAACATGTGTGGGAGGGGCAAGGACTTACAGAGAGCCAGCCGAGCACTTTCACTTTGAGTCTCGCCTCTCTGTGAGTGTGCGCACACACGCCGTGCCTGGAGAGAAGGAGAGAGAGAAGAGCAGGCCCGTGTCTCGCTCTGTACAATTGACCATCTTCGAAGGAGAGAGAGAGAGAGAGAAGTGACTGAGAACAATACTGGGTCCATAGGGAATGAGCAAGGGGCAGTGATCCTTCAGACCAAGCTTGGGGCAGGAAAGACTGGAGCCAGTCGGGCATCAGTGGGAAAATCCAAAGTGAGAGGGAAGGATATTACGTGAGAGGATAAAAGACGTCAATATTTGGAAAGTACCAGGGGAACGGAAAATACTTCCTTTTTTTTTCATGAAGAAATACAGAAGATTGATATCGACACCAAGAGACCACAAACAGGAAACTATCACAGGGTGACACTTAAAAAACGGCTCTGCAGTCTGATCGCTCTAAGCAGGAGAAATGGAGAAGCGTCCTTTCTCAGAAAGATAAAAGGATGTCACTGCCAGGTAAGAAACGAAACTTAAAAGACTCACTTAAAAGAGCCTTTTCAGCAGTTTAAATGAATGATTGTTGCATGACTTCTTATCTAATTAATAAGTGAGTGAAATGACGCAGGTTGTCATGTCTGCTTGCCATTTTCACTCTTGGTGTTTTTTATGGCATTGGACTTTGTATTTGTATCTGTATCTTTGTGTCCAAAATGTTATTATAGAGCAAATGCCATTCTGTCATTTGTAACGTGGAATGCCTCAAAGCATGTGAAGTAAACCACAAACAGTTTCCATTCATGTCTAATTATTTCTCTCTCTCTCTTTCTCTCTCTACCTTTCTCTCTGTCTCTCTAATATTATTTTATTTTCCAGTTTTGCTGTTACTATCATTTTTGACTGTCCAGTGTGGTGGATGTGACTTTGATTGGGAGGCGGTCAAAAACCTTCAAACAACAATTGAAGCTAACCCTACAGGATTTGTAAGTATAACTTTCTTAGTTGTATTCCAAAGCCTCCTTCCACAAACTATATACTTTTCATTTGAGTATAAGGGTGAAGACTAATAATGAAAGTGAGGGAGTTCACAAGGACACATAAGGTCATTGTGCTGTGGTTTCTCTTCACCATAACGGACGTTTTAGATCAGTTATTAGACAGTTCTCACTGTACCGTGTAAACATCCGTATTTAATGGGTTATTCCTTAACACTCCCGATGGTTTTCTTTCCAGCGGCACGCATTTCCTAAAGATTACAATGTGAAGCACCACTATAGAAGCAGCATGCTTTGCGATAAAGAGCCGGTGAGTCATAAATCTCTTTGCTCTCGCTGTTAAGCTCCCGTAACTCAAACATGCCTTGTTGTTTATGGAGGTTTTAGGGCGTCTCGATTTGAGCCACAGTTCACTTCATGTTGTCCCGTGGCTTTATTATGTCTTCCAGTGCAGTGTGTTCCCTGCGGCTGTCTTCCTGCTCAACTCCTGGACAGGCCTGCTCCCCAACCTCTGGGATGAGCACGTCAATTACCAATTGATTTCAGAACTCAAGCGGTCACTGGAGGCTATTATACAGAAAAATAAACACGCAGAGGTAAGAATGGTATTTACATCTTATACCATATGTGCATATCTCTTTAGACCCAGCAGTGCTAAATGCCGACGACCCCTTATCTATGGTTTAGCATGGCCTTACATGGTTTTTGAACGGCCACCAGTAATACCAGTGAATAATCTCTGTTCCAAAAAGGATGTTGATACAATTTCATCTCTCTCGCTCTCGCTCTCGCTCTCGCTCTCTCTCGCTCTCTCTTTCTTTCTTTCTTTCTTTCTGATTCTCTTTCTTTGTTTCTCCTACATTCAGAGATTAGAAGAAGAGACCGAGATCTCATCGTTTCCGTCCGTCTTGTCCTCTCCAGAGCAGCTTCTGAACTTCACGTCAGAGCTGTTCTCCTGTTGGATCAAGGTGGGATGCCGTGCGTCCATTAAGACGTGTGTGCCCTCTACCTTGGCCCCCGTTCTGGTGGAGAGGGTGGAGCACCCCCCGCTGAGAGCCAGACTATTGACAACCAGAGCTGTGAGCCTCGAAGGATGGACCTTGGGAGAAGGTGTTCGACATTACTCAACAACCTTCCAATAGCAGCCCTTTGTTATCACAGACTCTGGCTTTTGTGTGGAGCCCCTTGTTCTTTGGACTGCTCTGGGGATGGTTGCCATAGGAACGCTGACCCTTTTACCCCTGTCCCAATGTACATGAAATGCTAAATAATTTGCTGGTCTTGAGGGTAGGAAGTGTGTGGAACGATGCAGTTAAGGTTCACTTACATCTAGAGACATGCACAGGTTGCATCAGGAAGTTGTGTTGGATAGCTGAGTGATCTTCAGTTAGTGATGGTTTTAACATTAATTTGCCACTCCGCATAAGCCATTTCCCTTTCTTGTGAAATGTTTACAAAGGAAGTCTAAAGTCTTGATAGTCATATTTTAGCGTTTGAATGTTCACTTTTGTAGATATTGTACATTGAAATATAAACATTCAGTAAAGCTGAATCATTGATGGGGGGAAACTGTCTCTTTTTGTGTACATATCTAGCAACTTAAAAAGGGTGGTGTGGTTTTGTAGATGGGAGGTTTGAGAGTGGCAGGACAGTATTTGCACAAGCTGTAGAGTCACTGCAGTAATTGTGTGTAGCAGTGTTTGCTAACGCTTGCACAACACTGTATTAATAGCTGAAAAAACATCCATTCGTGTAAGACTGTCTTGACTTAACAGGATGCAGATGGTATAGGAATGTACTTTGGACCGAACACTGTTGTAAACTCCAAAAGTAAGCTTACTCCACGACATGACACTCAAATACCTGAAATGTTACACCCATGAAGATTGGGGGCCCAGAATTTGGTTTTTATTGACCCTTCCTTATGTGTGCATCATAAACCTCACTGATTGCCAAGCCATTTATTAATATATACAAGCCCTGCATTTCCAATCACTTATACAATAAAACATTGTTGCTTGCAAAAATATTACAGTTAAATGTGTAGTAACATGGTAAATCCAGAATGTAGCTATATCTTATTTTATTTTATTAACAGTTCATCTGTGATGGAGGTTATTTTATATTTTAATAAACTATTTGGAATGTATATATGACATGGAATGTAAGAAAACGTTGTCCAGCTCATGGATGAGTAATGAGAACGGTCCAGCTGCAATTAACACCCTTTGTAACTTCATTATTCGCCTATATGTTTTGTCATTTTCCGGTATTTATTTGTGCCTTTTTGTGCCTTGTGTATCTAAACTCTTCTATCATGCAACAAATGTGTACACTGATGGATCCTATGTAAGATTTCTTTATTAAAATACAATGGAAGATAAAAAAAAATAAAGACGAGCCTGTGTACCGTTATTACTTTACAGTGACGGTTTGTGACAGGATGCAACAGTTGGTGTTTCTCCGTTTCCCCAACAATTTCAGAAAAAAATATAGGTCTTATATTACTTTTCTAGGGGATCTTTCAAAGTTTCGGAAATTCCAGTCGATGACGTCTCCTCCCATCCCGACTCGTCTCTCAATGTTTCTTTTGTTTATTGCTGGACCAACATAAGTGGTCTTGATCGATTGGAGCTATTATAATATAGGTCGCGTTTATACAATGACACAACTTGTAGGCTTGTGTCAAACATGCGTAGTAAATATTCCAGACAACAGAGTTGGATGGGACGAGCGCCAAAAGAACCATCTGAATTCCCGTAAATGGGGGGCAGGGACTGGGAGACGCGCGCAGGGTCCATGAGGGCGACGCGCCTCGGGACCATGGCTCGGGACGGAGACGCGGAGGAGGAGGGGCGTTACCTTTAAACCACGTGCTGCTGCTGGTTCAACCGGAAGTAATCAAACCGGCTACACCAACATGTCTGCGCCCGGGGAAGACACGTTTGGTAATGAAGATGGGGAAATTGACGAAATGGATGAAGTTGAGTGCGAGGAAAGTGAGATGGGAGAAGAAGGAATGGACGGAGAAGGAGAGGGTCAGGTATACGTGCCCGGTGTCCAGCCGCTGCAGCCGGGAGAGGAACTGGAGATGGACCGTTCGGCCTACCGCATGTACCACGAATGCCAGACAGGCAAGATGACATGAACAACATCAGAAGTGTATTCAGTATTGTAAACTTGTTTTATATGTCAAAGGAGCCTTATTAGACATGTCGTTAGCCACCTTCTGACTCGCGACAATAATCTTTCCTTGAAGAGCTATCTTGGATCTTGATTGCAAAGCGATAACTTTGGCCACCTTTCTCCTGTTTCTCATAGGTTCTCCCTGCTTGAGCTTTGACGTACTGAAAGATGGAGATGGGGAATCCAGAGACCAGTACCCCCTGTCTATGCTGCTCTGTGCAGGGACCCAGGCGAGCACTGCCCTTAGCAATAGGTGGGTGTAGATACATGTCAAGTATTTAATGTCATGAAAAGTATATACCCCTTGGCAGTGGCATATACTCTGCCACCAAGTAAACAAGAAAACATGAACTACTCGGATTGATGTCTTAACATGTAATCTATTCTGTCAGAGTTACGAATGGATTTGTCAATAGTTAACAAGTGCCTGGCCCCTTACCGAAACTAAAATGCATGTTTACAGTACTAGTTAGTAACTTTTTTGACAGCCCGAATACATTTGTAAGGGGAATTTTTGACGCTATTGGCATACATCAACTGAATGCCAATTTGCAACGTGATACTCTAAAAGGATTGATTACATTTATCTGATTATACTGGAACAATAACTTAACATTTAAGATGTGTGCATACTATTTGCAACACAATCAATTGCTAACTTAAAAAGTTAGTTGTTTTGTACAACATGGTCAGTTAAGAGTTTGCCCGTCACGTTGTATTGTTCGACTGGTCCGCTGCATTTGTCTTAATTAATCATAGAAATGCTATTTCAAAAACTTATCAGGTTGGTTTAATAAGAATAACTACTGTTAACCTCTCACAGGCTCCTGATTATGCGCATGCATAACCTTCACGGTACAGAGAAGGAGGGTGAGAGTAGCGATGAAGAGAGTGAGGAGGAGGATGAAGAGGAGGATGAAGATAAGAAGCCACAGATGGAGTTGGGATTGATGTCTCACTACGGTGGCACCAACAGAGTCAGAGTAAGTTGCCTGCTTTATTTTTTGTATGACATATCATATGAATTATCCTTTTCTTGCCCTTATATTCTTATGTTCAATTAGAACTATCTATTAAGGTGGAAATAGACTCATGGCTGATGTATACCATTTATTGGGGAGGAAACTAAAAATAGTTTTCGCCTCCACTCTACATGTATCAAAGCGTGAGTAAATGATTCTGTCAAACGAATGGTTTGTTTAATGTACATAGAAATGTTGGGCAATCGAAAAGGATGAATGGGGAATGGCCAGGCCTAATCTAGCGTTTCAAACATCATTAGCTGGTGTTCAAACCACACAGAACTTTGTAGACCCTTGGATACTTGGGATATCCTTACATGGCCGTTAAGCAGCAGTGTGAGCATTAGTTTGCTGCCTCTCAAATTCAACTTAACTACTTGGTGTCTAGTTTTGTATAAAAATAAGCATTTCGATTTTTAACAGATGAAGACTTGCACCCCTGCCCTGGCCTTCCTTTTTAACCTGTTATCTTGTCTCATTGTGCTCGAGGGTGGGAAAATTAGAGTTTTGCTGACATGAATGGACTTGGATAATGTTTTCAAATGGAGACTAAGATTATTTTCCTTCAGGTCACCCAATGGTCAGAGCGGCCTCTGGCTGCCGTGTGGTCGGACAAAGGCCAGGTGGAAATATTTGACCTGAAAGCCGCGTTGGAAGCTGTCCACAGCTCAACTGCCATGGCTGAATTTATTAAAAACCAGAAAGAAACCAAGCCCCTCTTTAGTTTCTCAGGCCACATGACTGAAGGCTTTGCACTGGATTGGTCCCCTAAAATACCTGGTACGTTTTTGGTTTTTTTTCCTTTTTTCATGATTTATCTTCAATTTGGGATCACCTTGGTATCAATCATAAAAGCATTACAAATAGTATTTTAGTTAATCATGTAAACATGTAATGGTCGACAGTATTCATTTTTACAAATTTCAATCCTTTCACAATTATCATGCCTATTTAATGACTTTGCTTGGTTCATCTATATTGCATAATTTATGTACATAGCAGTACTTGTGAAACTATTTAGAAATAATACAAACATGTACCTACTTGATGAAGCATTACGATTTTGGTCTGATATTTTTTTATACTTGTGGGAATGGATATTGCAACGTAATGTACTGAAGCTTGATGGTTCTTGTTAACTCCATCCGTCCACCAGGCCGGTTAGCCAGCGGGGACTGTAAGAAGAACATCCATGTGTGGGAGCCACGGGAAGGAGGCGCCACCTGGACGGTGGACCAGCGGCCCTTCAGCTCCCACACCAAGTCCGTGGAGGACCTGCAGTGGTCCCCCACTGAAGCCACGGTATGTCGCTTGAAACAAGCCTTTTCTTTCTTTTGTCTTTCTTTGTCGCTGGAGAAATCTCAATATTCAGGCAGTGTTGTGCGCTTGTCTGAGGGTCATAAAATATGCCAGAAATTTTATTTTTTTATTTAATGTTTTTTTTGTTATTTGATTTTTGTTTCGTGGCAGGTTTTTGCATCGTGTTCCGTCGATCGGTCTGTCAGAATCTGGGACACCCGTGCCCCTCCGAGCTCCATGCTGTCCAATGACGAAGCTCATTCATCGGACGTTAACGTCATCAGCTGGAACAGGAGCGAGCCCTTCCTCCTGTCAGGGGGCGACGATGGCCTCCTGAAAGTATGGGATCTACGACAGTTTCAGGCAAGTGCATCTCAATGATTTAGCTTCTAGTCCATGGTTATTTGATCCTGGCGGGTGTGTCCACACCACAGCAGAGTGACTAGATTAAAATGTGAAACACAGCATTGTCATGAGCCATTTCATCAACGCTACAAGAGAAAAAGATGTTTGTTTTAGTTATTACACTCTGATGTTAAATTCACCCTGCTTTTGGGATGGGGAGGGGGAATAATACATTTTCTTGAAACAAATTAACTGAACTTTAGGCTACGTTTACACGATGATGGTCTGAACAGAAGACGCAAAAGTGGCGTCGCGTCTTCACTTTTTATTTGCGTTTAGACGAGCGTTTTCGGGAGGAAATTTGCGTGCATACGGTGATGCAAAAGTGTGTGGAATTTGATTGGGTATGCATGCCAGGCGGCTAGGTGGGGCTGTGTTACACTATCACACAACACCGCCATGTCTGAGCGCATGCGTAGAATCTTGCTTCTTCTCTTACCTACGCCACGAAAACCAAAACATAATTACAGATCCTTCTCTGTTCAGTAATACTATCTGTACATATCCTGTACATTTCGACGAAAGACTCCTGTTAGTTTATTAGAGCTGTCAGAGCAGCTTGACGGTCCGACGCATGGAAATAATCGGATATGTTTGTTTATTTCCTTGTGTTGGCACATGTATGTGGCATAAACGCGTACGCGACGTGAGCAGATCTGAGCAGTGTTTTGCGTCTTGGCAGTGTAGACGGAAACGCTACGGTGGAGCGTATTCAACTTTTCCACTCCTGAGGGTGGTTTCAGATTTATGCGTTTTCATGCCCCAAAAAACGCTGTCACCGTCTAAACGAAAGGCACTTCCGATAAAATATTTTGTCGTTTTTACCCGCAAGCGTCCTCGTGTAAACGGGGCAGTTGATTGTACAATCTATACTTGGCTCACTTATCTATCCACAATCATCTTTGTTCAAAAGGTTCCTGTGTTGTTTCCTAACATTTCCCCGTCGTCTCGTTCTCTGCAGTCTGGACGGCCGGTGGCCAACTTCAAGCAGCACAGCGCTCCCATCACCTCTGTGGAGTGGAACCCCGTGGACTCCAGCGTCTTTGCCGCCGCCGGGGCGGATGACGTGGTCAGCCAATGGGATCTCTCGGTGGAGTCGAGTGACGTGGGCGCGAGGGCAGAGGGCCTCAAGGACCTTCCTCCTCAGCTGCTCTTCATGCACCAGGGGCAGTCGGAGGTCAAGGAGATCCACTGGCATCCACAGTTACCTGGAGTGATGGTCTCGACCGCGCTGTCTGGGTTCAACGTGTTCAGGACAATATCAGTCTAACGTCAAAACATTTCATTGGACTGTTTTAGACTAGAGGATAAGGGGTGGTTGAAGAAATGCATTTACTACACATTTTGAATGTGAACTTGTGACTTATGAGTACCGTAATATGCCCATGTATGTTCAAGCATATTGCTATTTGTACTATTGTATATAGGTTGACTATGGAGTGGATTTTTCTAGAAAAGCCTAAAGCTGGGTTGTATCTCCTATTGATCTGAGTCTGTACTTTTACAGATGAGGTGAACTGATATGAAATGCATTCAAAATTGCATGCGCAAAATAAAAAACATATTGTACCATAGTAAACTTCTCTATTGTGTGTCTTAAACAGACCGGTTGTATTTTAATGGGTTCTAAACAATGTTTATCAAGGCCCAGGGTAAGAACACACCCATACTAGTGTTCTATTAAAGGTTTCATATCTGTGGAGGAAATCCAAGCCGGAGCCCAAGCTCAAAGGTCACAAAACCAATGATTCATAGTGATAATCTATGTACATAGTTTTATTCATTTTATTAAATCCAGCAGTGTGAACAAGGTCTTCACCAGAGAACAGGTTCTAGTTAGTCATCGGTCTGACATAAAAAACATGAGGTTTTTATTAAGATCTCCCATTAACAGCATTTGTAAACACTTTAATAGATGCTTCACATTGGCATGTAAAAGTATGAAGGCCCATCACATTCTGGCACGACAAGCTACAAACACACACAGGTCATAGCCGTTAGATCGTCCCACTGCATCTTCCAAAGGTCAGGAAAGAGAAATGTTAACCATTTGATATGTTGGCCTATGGTATTATACATTCATTTAAAACTGCTGATTCAGACTATTAAAATAAGCTATGTTTGGTAAGCAGATATTAACGTGGTATGTACTTCAGTTATTATTGATAAATGGAGAAGTATTTCCTTAACAATTTTGGTTAAAGAACATTTTCATTATAGATTATGCAACGTCAAGGTATATAACCGATTGTAAAAAAACATGCAGGATGGAAAAAACAAAGGTATAAGACATGAATACAGAATAATGTATCCTATTAAGGCACTTTTGTATAAAACTAAAACAACTTTAGACATCGCATTTCACCTCCATTTTCAAAATAGCGTTCTTTCAATGACACAGAATACATCACAGTTGGCAAATTTCCACTTCCTACTATAAAGCATTCAGGTTTCAACATTATCAAAGTGCTATAAGCCTTTTATTGGTAACAACCAAAGCAATAGTATATGTTTGAGCAGATTGTAACAGTTTGAATGTCTTTAAATGCACATATAACATGAGTCTGTTTTCCACTTATGTGATTCAACTGTCCAACCTGAATTCAATCTTGGCCCTTCTTGTCATAAAATAAACAGTCAGTTTGTGTTTGTATCCCCTTTTTGGGACACCAGAATAATGACATATGACTCTTATGTTTCATCTTGAATTGAAACTACATATAATCCCCCAGTTGTCTCCTATAGACCAATTTCATCATCAAACTCATCTTCAAACGTATAGCCTCTTCCGCAATCTCCCACTTCCTCCTCCTCCTCATCAGAATCAGTCCCAAAATTGCTGGTTTCAACCCTCCTGCAATGTAAGGGGCTTGATTCATTGTTGTCTGAGCTGTGTGAAGAGGCAGGGCTGGGTGGCACGTCTGCCCTGCGTGTGGTCCACTCTGTCTCTCCTGGACCCCCTACGTTTGCTCCCTTCTCCCCTTTGGTTGGGGTCTGAGGGCCCAGCTCATCTTCTTCTTCTTGAGAGGTAAACCCTTGACCCTCTTCCTCCTCAGACGCCTGGCGAATGATCTCCTCTCTCTTGTCGCTAAACCTCACCTTTGGTCGCAGCCCCTTCGTTTTACCCCAATTCCCATCTGCTTGAGAGCCATCTCCGGTATCTCTCGTCTGCTTTCTCCTCTGACCCAACAAGCTCCTCTCCATTGACCTCGTTCAACGCGCACACCGACAGGTCCTCGCACGCCTCTCGTCCCGACTTCATCTCTGATAAGGACGTATTGTTGCTGGGACTGAACACATCCTCCTCATTGGAGTCCAGACCCAGCCCGTCCATCACCCCCAGGACGTCCCCCATGATCGAGGGACCCAAGTCCAGGTCCAAGGTGAATGACGACACAGACTCTGAGTGATCCCTGGAGAGATCGTTGTACTCGGAGGCTTCCATGCCATCTGTTGAATTCTCGCCCTGGTTGATATTTGGTATCTTGGAGTCCACAGCCGTCGTGTTCCCTGGAGCACCAAGGTCGGAGCTGCTGCTGCTGCTGGTGGTGGTGTTGTTGTTACCGGGTCCATGTGTAGACAGGAAGGAGGTGTCGCCAAAGGCATCGCCTCCTCTCCCAATGTGCATGGTGTGACGGAAGTCATCGAGCGGAGCCGAGATCATGGCACGTTCCAGGCGAGGAGCCCGGGAGGACTTGTGAAGTGGCATGGCTGTAGAGAGAGGGAGGGAGAGACACACCTGAGTGGCCAATACACAAAGAGATGTACTGTACGCATAACATTGAAAGCTCTCACACATTCAATACTATGCTTTCAAGTTCTAAGATAAACATTTATATTAAACACACTAAGCGTTATGAACAACATATGGTAAGGAATCTAAACAAATACAAGAAATATTGGACACACGTACTGTATCTTTACAGATAAATCGGAGATAAATGATAAATCAGATTTTTTTTGTGTACCCAAATGAATCTGTTCATGAGCTGCGGCCAGTTATGTTTAACAGGGTGAGTTATATATCTTCTTTCCTTTATATATATATATATATATATATCTTTCCGTTTGATTGGCATTGGCATTTTCATTGCCGATACTCATTCCCTTATCATTAGATTGAATCAAAGTTTCACATTGATTTTGAATTGACCCAGTGGGGATAATGAAGATATACTCTCCTCATCTGTTCAAAGGCTGTATGCGTCCATCTTCCAAGGGTTTGCTTTGATTGCATGAAGAACACATTTCTGTTGCAAATTTAAGTCACCTTAAAATGTAATTTCAAAGTTCCTGAGAACAGATCCAGGGGTTGGGCCGGGGTCATAATGTCTGACATTAATATATTGCTTTCCATGGGTCTTGTCATGGAAGAACAGTGTTGTGCAAGTGAGAAACCAATGAATTTCCTCGGATCTGCTGCAATGCAGTCCATGCTTGGACTTGTATGCGAAACACACGCAAGCATCACAAGTACATACCTCATACTTGAAGCAACCCTAAGGGCACAAGAGAAGGAAAACAAAAAGACAAGTATCTATTCTAAAAACCAAATTAACAGCTGTACTAATCCACTAATCCCCACTAGTGAAAATGCTATGTTTATAATAGTGAGATGGGAATGGGGGCGATAATTTTAAGTAAAGTTTAAGTTTAAATGTTAACATCCCCATTAATAAACTCTGTGATCTTATATTTCCTTTCATAGTGGTTGACAAAGCTCGTGTCATTTTCATTTCAGTGGTTTTAATTGCCAGGGTAATTGTAATTGCAACACTTACAAAAGTAATTCATTTTCACTAAATTAAAAACCATAAGAGACTTTCAATAATATTTTAATAGGAGTGTGTGTATTTTTCTTTACCATGATATTTTGTTGTAGACAGTATAAGGATGTTACCTACATAACAATTTGTTTATGAAGTATAAGCCACCCAAAAGTGTGTAGGGGAGTAAAAACATCAATCCCCACCCCGCCCCACATTCCAAAATTCATTATAGGACTTTAAAAAAAATAAGTCCTTTATTAAAGCAGGCTTACATGAATATATTTCAAAACTTCACTCAGAAAAAGAAAAACGAAAGCCACACATTGAGTAAGCGAAGGTTAACAAAGTCAAAGTTCTTTAGTAACTTTTGTTCACTACGATAGAAAGCGTACTCTACCTTCAGTATACTTTGGTATCAGACTTGCTCCCTTCGCGGAATCCAAAAGTTACATCTGGCGCTCCGCTGCTGCTTCCCGCACCACTTTTTCCCTGTCTATTTTTCTAGCCGTCGTTCGCCTGTGTGATTTTTTTTCCTAAGGGATGGGCATTGGTTGAGGAAGTGACGCCAGCGATATTGAGGAATGACTTATCGATGGCAGCTATCTTGAGTGTGTCTGCTGTGAGGTTCAGTAAATGGTGTGAAAGATTTTATGTTCATGGAGTTATGCCTCCCCAGGGTAAATAATACATTAGGATGTATCATTTTTATTTAAAAACGACTGACACAATCTGTATTCTAATAGTCGTAGTCCGGCTGTTAAATGTGTAAACGAGCAAGCCACGTTTGTTGCATCACAGAGTGGTACATGCAACGTGTCGACCCAGAATAAGCATTCATAATAAAACTCCTAATGTTACATGCTGCAAATAACAGCATTGGGTATTTTGTCTGCTTTGGGGCTTTTAGCGTCAGCAGAATAGAACCGGGACTTCTCAATGTGTATGTAGCTGGTAGGGATTGTACTGTTCACTCCTGCTGCCTCTTTGTTCAACTTCCTCCCAGATAAATAACTCCAAACGCCGAACCACTCTTCGGCCCTAGGGATTTGTACAATGGTTGAGGGAAATGACTCATTGTTTAAGGGATATTGTCATTCAAACAGAACATATTTCTGTGATGATGCCTCTAAAACTCAGCATGGGGATATTTGATCATTGAGAATGTTTCATAAAAGGTTGTACGTTGAGGATGTATGCATACACGTTTACACATCATAATAGTGTCCAAGATAGGGCTCCATCTCCAATAGTAAGCCCGATATTGAACACCTTAAAATAAGCAATAAAGATGCTCAACATAAAATAGACTGAATAGCTATAGGCTCAATTCTGAAAATGAAAAAGGGTATAGGATATGCTCAACATAAAGTATAATATAGATTCCAGGCTGAATTAGGTCATTGATACTGGGTTATTATTCCCAAAGATGGGTATAAATGAGTTCAACTGGGAACAAAACCCTGGATCATTGCAACTTGATATCTTGGTAATAAGCCTAACTGTGGCATAATATACCCATATCAACATAACCTTCAGTGATCGGGAATCTACAGAAAAATCTATTGAATAGGTATACAAATAACATATTCATAATGAAATGTCGTGTGGCTCTATTTAGCATGACATTTATGGTGCAACAGTATTACAATACACACACACACACACACGCACGCACGCACGCACGCACGCACGCACGCACACACGCACGCACACACACACACACACACACACACACACACACACACACACACACACACACACACACACACACACACACACACAAAAGACTGACGTATGAATGATTGTTAGCTCTTATTAGGAGATCATCAGCCATTTTACTCTATTTAAACATCCACAACCTACAACGGCTGCTAGAAGGCTGTTTTGTTTACTTTACCTTACTTTGGACTCACTTTTACTTTGTATAGCTCAGATGGGCCAACATTCCTAGGCTATTGAAATGCTATATTCGAGCATATTTTATTATATTCTGTTGTTGGTTAGATGCATATTTAATCTGAATTAATTAATTGGAATATTTTGTTGTGTTGATTCTATTATATTAGAATAGAAAACACATTCTTTGATATTTTTGGCTTGAGCTCATCAGCTGTTACAAATAATTTCGTAAGGGATCAACATAGTCATCCGTTTCTGTATCAGTATTACAAATTTTTACAAATATGGTCATCGTGTGTCTATATACGTCTCCCAAAGCGTCCACTGTGGGCAGTGTTGCCGGATTGTTTGGGAAATCTGGCCCAATCCGGCAACACTGGCCGAGGCACACCATAGGGAGGCACACCACAGGGAGGCACACGAGTAACGAACGGAAACGTCACTACGTCCAAGTTTTCATCAACCGCCATTTTGTGTGTCCCAGGCAGTTGATCGGACGAAGTGGTACTCCTGAAATGGATAATAATCCCATTGCGTTGTAGATATTTATATTTTAAGCGAGCGTACATTGATTACCATCTATCGGGATACACGTACCTGTATTTGACATATAGGTCGGTTTTCTCTCTGTTGACTGCGGGAGAGCTGTCCGATCGCTTTCATCTTGTTTACCTTTCGGTCCTACGGTGGCTAAACTCTAGAGCTAACGCTAGCATCGCTTCCTGCTAGCCAGTTAGCAAGGGTAGGCGAAATGGCGGCCAAGGCGACACAAGCAACTCCCGCGACTAACTGGTGTGTAACATGTATAAATTGTAGCTAAATACAATGACACTAATGCCAGTCAATTTATGAAAGCCGAAGGGCACATTTATTTTCAACACATTTTTTAAAAGTAGCCTGTCGCTTCGTATGCGACGCAAATGAGCAGCTAAGGGCTAGCTAACGGCTATTTGTTTCAGCTAAACGCTAAGCAGCCATCATGACGAAATATGGACTGGCTATTTTTGTTATCAGGAAACCAAAAACCTAACGTAAACCCTAAGGATTATATTGTAATGGATCAGGGTTATGGTGTTTATGTCAAGTCATTCTGTTAAACATGCCAGACTGGTGTAGATGTGACGTTATGTTGTGTTGGGCAGGTCGTACGGAGCTTCCCCGGATGGCCAGGCTCATGAGAACCCAGAGTGGGAGAAGGCGAGACAGGCTCTTGCCTCCATCACCAAGAGCCAGGGCTCCAACAAAGCGCCACCAGCCAACCGAACGCCAGCGGAGGTAAAGTGTGATGAGTTAATAACCTGACGTATTTTGTGTATGCTCATGCAGGACATCTTTAAATCATTGGACAATGGTATTTGAATGTTTAATTTAATTGATTATGCTGTTAAGTTCTCTCGTGTTATACGTTTACATACTAGTATTTTATTTCGAAAGCTATTGTCTCTATTGTAAGTTATGACTTTCACAAATTGGAAATGGCTGCATTTTGTGTGCATTCCAGGCCGGTCAGTTTCAGCCATCAGCGCCGGACTCGTCCGCAATACAACAACAGCAGCAGCAGCAGTACTTTCCATGGTACCAGCAAAATCAACAACAGCAGTATCCAGCAGGATACACATATCCCTATAACTATTACTACCCAATGAGTCCAGTAAGTATAGACCTCTCTGGGGATTATTTTGTTCTTGAAATATCTTCTCAAGATTCAAATATAGTTTTTCCTAAAGAAACAAAAGTATTTTTTGTTTTGATGTTTTGGCCAGTGTTTTGTTTTATGTTCACTAATGGGGTGTTTTTTTTGAATTTCCAGTATGGCTCTACCTACACACCAAACCAGTACGGTGCTCCTCCAGGTCCAGGTTACCCAGCACCCTCTGCTCCTAATGGACAGGTACACAAGGGGTTTATATTATGTGGTGACCCGGCTCTTTGTGTGTCTCGGCTTTTCCCGGTGAACACAAATCAAAGGTCTATTTAAGCTTAAGCAGCCATTTTAATAACAAAATTCAACAAGCCCTGGGCTCTGCCAGGAAAAAACTAAAAAGGATTTAGGATCCTCCGCCACAAAGAAACCTCTCGTAAAGTTCCCATACACCATAGCAACGGAAAATCCCACACTGTGTCCAAGGAGTTAATCCTAACAAGGGCTCCAAACCGGTTCAAGGAACGAAAACCGAAAACGAACAGAATTTTACGAGGAACGGAAACGAAAACCAAATGGTCTTCAACAGTTCCGGAACAGAAACGTTATTCTGAATTTTTATATAGCCTATAAAATTTCACAAAAGCATAGCCTATTTCATGAAAAAAAAAAAATATATATATATTTCCGGTTGCCGCGTTAACTTCGCCGCCCGCTAAGCTTAGTTGTCACAAATTCCCACCTCCACCCAGGCGAGAGGCGATTTGGAAGCAACAGTTGCACTGAGCTCTATCTTCGAATGTAGATGTAGAGTTAAATTGGAAGTTGTTGGAGAGACTTGGGTATTTGTCAGCAACATAAAAAATACAACATATTCGCTTATGGCGGGGTTAGAAATGATTGAGCGAGCCTCTATATCTGAAGATCTCCATGGAATATGGATACAACTTACAACCAGGTAAGGAGTTTCTAGCCCACTTGTCCAGAAATCATTTTGATACAAAATGATATTTATCATAGAATATAGGCTACAGTCAGCAGCAGTCTGCCTAGTATGCGAGATCGATATCGTAAATATTTTTGGATGCTGCCTGTGATTTATGATTTTTGCGCATTTAGACTACTGTGTAAATTAAGGGCAAATACCAATAACTAGGTCTATTGTAAGGTATCGACCTAGGGTGACCAGATCCCAATTCACCAGAAGTGGGACATAGACTACGTTTGTGCGGGACAATGCGAGACAATGTGGGCAGGCCCGGTTCTACATGAAATTACGCTCTAGGCGACACCTCCGATGGGGGGGGGAGGGGTCTGCGACCTTCAGTGGGGGTTTCAGTCCACAATAATAGATAATCCCCTGTTCCCCCTCTTATCCGTTCTATTTGGAAACATGTTTAATAAAGGCGATCGCCTAGGATCGCCTTTGCATTGTTTCTTGTTGGTGGGTGTGCCCTTAACCTGGGTCCACGTCCAAGTTTCATTGACATGATCAAACAGCCCGCCCGTTCCCTGATGACAACCCTCACTGCTGTCTACACACAGCTATTTGATAAATGCCAGATTATAAAACATGCATTTCAAAAATCAAGTCTGACTATCAATAACAATGCGGGACAACGTCTCACTTTGCGGGACGTGCACAAAGTAATGGAAATGCGCGGAAATGCGGGACACCTGGTCACCCTGATCACAAAAATAGACTAGGCCCAATAACGCTGCCGGAACGTTAAGAAAGAAGGTTAATTTACGTTCCAAACCGGTTCAGGAACGATATGTTGGTGGCGGAATGCAAGAACGAAAACGTTAAATATACCGGTTCCGTTCGGAGCGGAACCATTGAAAAATAATTTGGCCAAACAGCCGATAGATCGCCCCACTCGTCTGCCCCTGCTCCCACACGGCCACCTTTTGGCGCTCGTCCGGAGCCGGCTTACCACAATTTCAAATATCCTTTTAAGAAATCAAAGGACTTATAGTGAATAATAGTGAAACTTCTGTTTTTTCTCAACAGCCTCCACCTGTGCCTGGACTTGATGATCAGTCATCCAACTACCCCCCCCAGGCCCAGCCCCCAGCCCCTGCAATCCCACAGCCTCCCCCTAGTCCAACCAACCTGGAAAAACCACCTCTACCTCCATCCATACCGCCCCTCCCCAACTCCCAGTACCCTCCTGCCCCAGCACAAAGCGCATATAACGGCCCCAACTCAATGCCTTACCAATCGGTTGACCCAAACCATATGCGTGCGTACAATCACAACCAGGGAAGATCCAACTATGGCCAGGGCTTCCATACCCAGAACCCCTACCAAGCTACTCAGAATAACCCCCAGAATCACCCCCAGAATCACCCCCAGAATCAGCAGCATCAACCACAGCAGCAGTCGCAGCCACATCAGCAACATCAGCAGCATCAACAACAACAACAACAACAACAACAACAGGGCCAGTATGGACAAGGCCTTGGAAGAGGAGGAGAGGTCAACAAAAATAAAAACAATCAGAAACCGGTTGGACAACAACTCTGGCACCGCATGAAGCGTGAGTTACACATGTTACACTGGATTTGTTGTATGTGACTCTTTCCTCAGAACGCTTAGAGGGTGGACATTTCCTAGTTTCAAACTTGATTCACCTGTGTTTTGTGTGCCCTGTAGAGTCTCCGGCAGCGGGTGCTGTGAAATTCAATATTCCCAAGAGGCCTTATGTCATGACCGGTCCAAACCTGCCCCCGGTTGAGCAGCCGTCTGGGTTAAACCTTTCCCCCGGCTCCCCGGCTGGTGCCAACACTGCTTCTGGAGCAGCTCCAATGAGGTAAGACCCCGGCGGTTTCCTGTACCCCTTTTCCAGCAGCGGTTCTGAGGGGCGAGTCAGGGACCTGTGCGTGTAAACGGTGATGTTGTGCTCTGCGCTGCCGGGGCGTTCCGGCAGAGGGGTGGATCCTGCAAAGCTCTGGTGACATGAAGTCCAAATGAAATGGCAGCTGACGGGGCATAGCAATAACATTTTAAGAAGAATATGCAGTTTGAATTTAATCTTTAAAAGAGTGTGTTTTGTTTGAGACTGGATGCACGGCGGGTTGCAGTGTTGCCAGCAGTGGCGCTGCAGAACGGAACTGGATGAATTACTGCTCTATTAATCTTGGTTGATCGTGTCCTGACTGGGCTTTGCTCTCAGGCCCCAGGACTGGCCTCAGGCTATGAAGGAATATGTGCAGCGCTGTTTCACCGCCTGTGAGACTGAAGACGACAAGGATCGCACTGAGAAGGTGCTCAAAGAAGTGCTGCAGGACCGGCTGAAGGATGGCTCGGCGTATACCATTGACTGGAACCGCGAGGCCTTGCCTGAGTAAGTGAATGTCAATAAATAGTGGCCAATCAAAGTGACTCTGCAATACAAAAGGCTAGTTTCAATGTGTTTTTATAGAATACATTTGATTCCTCCCCTCAGACTGAAAGCCAAGCAGTCTCGCTGGGAAGCCGTACCATCACAGAGGACTTTGGACAGCGCTATAAGCCGCGGTGGAAGCACTCCGACGGTTGCTCGGGGTCGAGGAGGAGGAGGAGGAGGGGTGGTGGAGGAGGACACAGGCTTGGGCACTACCGCAACGTTTTCTCCCAGCGGAGCCCATCATCGAGCTCCTCCCGCTCTTCGTCTCGCTCACCGTCACCGTCCCACAGCCGCCACCGGGACCGCAGCCAGAGACACAGACGCAGGTAAAGCCTGTTTAGGCTCAGCTCATGCGGTTCACCCTTCAGCTAGCGTAGCCTATTACAGCTGCTGCTGCTGATGTCGTTGTTGTTGAAGAGCGGACGAGTCTGGAGCTGCTGGTTGAAACTGACCAGGCTGACGGCAGAAATGAAATGTAGCCATTTAAATGTTGTGAGCCGTGTGTGACAGGCCCAGTTTTACGTGAAAATACGCTATAGGCGACACCTCCAAGCGGGGGGGGGGGGGTGCGACCTGGGACCTTCAGTGGGGGTTTGAACGCTAGTTAGTTCAGCTGCTGTTACCTTATCTGCGTTTAAATCTTGTATGGGTTTTATCAGGCACGTATGCATGGAAGCCTCCTTTTGAGCAACCCGTTGTTTGTGACTCGCATTTTCTGTCTCTTTTTACGTCAAATTCACTTCCGTGGGAAATGGAAAATTGACTTATGCAAACTTCACATAACACTTAACAAGACTCCCCTTGCACTGGTTTCACCCAGGGATATATGGTTTCCCTGTCTTTGTTGTAGCTGCATTTCCTTTTAGTCGCACGGGTCGCGCTCTCCTCCACATCTCCTGCCGTTCTGACCTGATTGTTTCTTGTTGGTGCGCGTGCCCTTAACCTGCGTCCGCGTCCCAGTTTGATTGACATGATCAAACAGCCCGCCCTTCCCCCTGATGACAACCCTCCCTGCTGTCTCCGCACACAGCTATTTGATAAATGCCAGATTATAAAACATGCATTTCCAAAAAAAAAAAGCGAGTGACTGTCAATAACGATGCGGGACAACGTCTCAATTTGCGGGACGTGTACATAGTCATGGAAATGCGGGACTGTCCCGCACAAAGCGGGACATCTGGTCACCCCAAGCACAGCACTCTTGTCACTAATTTATGAATGGCATATGATAAATGAAAATAATAAGTAAGGAAATGTGTTTTCCTAATATGCTGTCTTTATTCCCCTAGTGATTCCGGCTCCCAGTCTGACAGCAGCATTTCCAGTGACCTCCGACCTCAGCTGTCCCGGCGGCAAAAAGGAGGCCGGGGTCGTGGCGGGGACAGAGAGCGAGGCCGTGGAGGCGGAGAGAGAGGACGTGGGAGAGGAAAGGCCAATAGAGGAAGGAGGTAGCTTATGTCAAGATCAGCCTTGCTCAACCATGTCCAGTGTTAGCCAACGCTAACCTCTCCTGGGCCTTTGCAGAAACGCTGATGACGGCAACGCTGGTGTGGGTGGCAAGAAGAGGAAAGGGGGCAACGCCGGCCTGGACTTTCATGACCCGATGCGGGAGGCCAAGAAGCAGAGCAGAGCACAACGCTTTCACAAGCAGTTGCGCTCAGAGCCCCTGGTTCTCTCCATCAACTCCCTGGACCTGCCCAACGGCACCCAGGAGGGCCTCAGTTGGGAGGACTGTCCTATTGTAGGAACCTGCCAGGACATCACTAAGATCTACCTGAGACTCACCTGTGCCCCAGACCCCGTCACTGTGCGCCCTGTGCATGTGAGTGATTAGGCTTCGTTATTCATTTTCTTAAGTTTCTATAATCTTGATATGCTCAAAAGAAAAATCTATCTTTTCTTAATTTTGAAAAAACCATAGAGTAAACATTGTTTTTGTTTTTTTGTGCGTGTCCTTTCTTTCTGGATCTTTCCTCACCAGGTCCTGAGAAAATCCATCCAGGCGGTGAAGCTTCACTGGAAGACGCACCATGATTACACCTATGCATGTGAACAGATGAAGTCCATACGACAGGACCTCACGGTAAGTGTGGGCTTGGCCCCTCTCTAATCAACATCCTTGCACTTCAGTGGCGGTTTGTCTTGAGCGATAATGCGCAGTAGTCAAGAAGAACCCACATCTCACTGGGGTTGTGGTTGAACCCCGCAGGTCCAAGGAGTCCGTACAGAGTTCACTGTGGAGGTGTACGAGTGTCACGCTCGCATTGCTCTGGAAAAGGTTTGTCAGATAATATTTGACGTATGGCTGATTCGTACAATGAGCGACGGGGGGATTGACTGGGATGTCTTGCAGGGCGACCATGAGGAGTTCAACCAGTGCCAGACGCAGCTTAAAGCCCTCTACAAGGACAATCCTTCGGAAAACCTTGGGGAGTTCACAGCCTACCGATTGCTTTATTACATTTTCACCAAAAACTCTGGGGGTGAGTCCACATTTGGTAATCTGTGTATTATCTGAACGTATTTCTTGGATACACGATCCACCGGTGTTGATCATTTTTGTGTCTGCCTGGTTGATGTTGTAGATCTGACCACTGAGCTGGTATACCTGACCCCGGCCCTGCGGGAGGATAGCTGTGTATCTCATGCGCTCTCCCTCCGGGCTGCCTGGGCCCTGGGCAACTATAACCGCTTCTTTAAGCTCTACCTGTGTGCCCCACGCATGGCTTCTTACCTCATTGATAAGTTTCTTGACAGAGAGAGAAAGATCGCATTACGGGCCATGCTCAAAACGTGAGTTAATTTCCCGATGTAGGTAGTGCTGACATGACTTGTTTTTGCTGTTTTAAATGCTAACTGTCCCTCTCTGTTTCTCTCTCTGTCCACAGCTTTAGACCCGACCTGCCGGTCCAGAATGTGCAATCCGCTCTGGGGTTCACTTGTTTAGACACCTGTTTGGCTTATCTTGCCGGGTTAGGGGTCACCTACTACCCTTCTGACCCCAGCAAAATAGACTGCAAAGCCAGCTCAGCAGCAGTGGCAGCTTCTTGAGAGAGGGGAGGGGTTAAGCGAGGTTAGGGGAAGAGCTCTAAAATGAGATGCATAGGGATGGACAGGGAACCATAGGGCCATATGTACTGCACTCTGATCACCTCAGCTAGTGGACGACACGTAGCGGCTGAAGCCAGGCAGAGCAGCTGCATGGTCGTAGTCGAGGGTCCTGCTCGCAGACTAAAACCTTACTACTGAGACAAGCTGAGCCACTGACACTTCAAACACAGGACATACATTTAACAGCTGCCAACATTTACAAAAACAGCCTATTACTTAACAATTCAAGCTAGATCCAAGTTCCAGACACCAGTTTAGTGATCAAGCCCCACAATGCCTAGCAGAGTCAGTGAAGCCCCCCCCCCCCCCCAGGCCCTCACCCCATTAGCACCCTCGGATGTAAAGCTAACAGTGTTCTGTTGTGTGTTTCCTTCCTCAAGTCAACAGCTCCCAAGTCCTGAAGATTCAAGTGGTGTCTTCTCAAAAAGCAAAATGTCTTCTTCCAAGTCCCCCAATCAAGCTCTCAGCCCTTGGGGCAACGCCCGGGGGGATTGAAGACAACGTGTTGTGTTTTAAAGACTGTAAGCCAAAGTATCGTGGAGATCCCAGCAACGCTGCAGAAGAGGAGCTGGTTTGTATGTCCTGTCCCCTCACCCCTGCCCTTCAATTATCCTGAAGTATCTGCGATTGGCTGTCAATGCGTTTGGCTGTCAATCCTATCAACCAACCGCACCCGCCTGAATGAAACGGACTAATGAAATGGAGTCGTTCTAGGTCCCGTTCCTGATTTTAATCAATAGAATTCAACATGGTCTTACCTGGCCAACCGCAGTCCTGAAGCTCCCATAAGATCGGCCACCATTAGTACCTCCATGCCCCTGTGAATGGCACGCGGCCATGATATATGCCAAGATAGCCAATGACTTTAATAATACGTATGGCCACTGCCAGCCGGGGCTACCTCCCCTTCCCGGTAACGAGGAAATCCAACTCATTGCCCCAGTTTGCCGTCGCCTGCAGGCGGAGGAAATCCATTGCACCATCATGGTGAGGTGGGGCACTAGAGAATCCGGAGTAAGCGTGTCACCTTTTTGCCTTGGACAGTACACAGAGTAAATGGCAATGTCACTGCCCACCGTATCAACAGAGGATTGGCCGCAGAGGAGCCTCTACCTCCAATTCAACGTCCGCCGTGGCAACACTCCCAGGATGGACGTGATGGTTTGTATACTACACCTTGATCCGGTTAAAGCAGGCAGTTTGCATGAGTGGCTGGTAAGAGAGGCAAGTGGCAGGGAAGGGCAACAGGGAGGTGACAGTTAAAGACAGATGGTTGGTTCCCTAGCCTAGGGTTCTAGATGTTTGGTTGAATGTATTCAACAAATTATTCTTTTTTAAAACATCTTCCATAAGTGGTAAAGGTTTAGAAAAGATGATATATGCTGCTATATAATTTGACCTACTTGATGGGGTAATAAAAAAATGACTCAAAGACAAAAATCAGCTTGCAATAAAGAGGGTTCTGTGGAGTGCTAGCAAGTAGAGGGATAATCATTACAAGAAAAACCTTCCAGCTAGGAGCCATAAGTTCTCAACACCAGAACATGTCCATTCCTTAAATCACATAGGGATTTGTTCTGGCATAAATACTAAGTATTTCTATCCTGAATATATTGCCTGTATTGATTGGCACTAATCTCATTTAAAATAACGCAGAAGGCATGCACAATGTTCTCCCAACGGCAGGGGTGGGCAGACCAGAGCCAGGCAGCAAGTCTCCCCACAACACAGATAAAAAACAGTATTACACTGCTCATCTGAGAAATCATTTTGAGGGTGCAGTCATTTGAGCAAGTCAATTGCTGTTGTAGGCATCCAGCTGAGTATAAACTTGCAGAGGGTTTTTTTGTGAATATGTATATTTCAGTTTTTGTTTTAGTTGGTCACACTGAGGTGTGACCTTTCTGTTTTGGCTCAATTATTTTTCAACAATTTGTGTAAATATGTACAGCCGAATTCAGGATATTGATTCCCTTTTATAGGTGGCATTGCTTTGTTAATGACATTGACAAGCATCATCGTCAATGCAATTAGGATACATTGGAGGCTCTCGTTGGACATTGTTTTTCCTATTAAATCCATGAAACATATTGACATATCTATTACTAGTGGTAGTACTTCTACAACTACTATTACATCTAGTAGTGGTTGACCAAGGGGCAGTTTTATAAACCAACTCTTTGTCAGACAATGGTTTCGGTCTATATTATGGCTTTTTTTATCTATCGGTGTGTGTATAGGATTTGGTTGATTTTGAGTTTATTTTTTTGTGAGTTATGACAAATATTTGGTTTGTTAAACATCCTTGGGTTCCCAAAATGGTTCATATCTTTGAAATATGAACTGTTTTGGTGATTTTGTAGTGGGGTAATTGCTAAGTTAAACAATCTGCTGGAGGTTAAAATGAGTTGATTTAGAAATGGATATTTAATACCAAATCATTACATTTACCATCAAAAGGAATGTTTGTTTCCTACACATTTGTTTGCTCGTTTAGATTTTCCCCAATCCGACTGTTGCTATTCACTGTCTTGTCTAACATGCTGCAAGCCTTCTGACTTGTCTGTTTTTAGTACTGCATTGCAGGAGCTAACGGAGTCATGTGTGTGGGGGCAACACCGACCTCGGCCTCCTGAAGCAAGCAACCGGAGAGAGAGAATTGTGAGCAATCCAACTCTTGGTTTGATCGACTCAAGTTCGAGCCAAACGGCCTGTTCAAATATACATGGGAGGCCCACATGCTGAAATGTCTCTGATGCACAACATGGTTGCGTTTTGTGAATTTCAAAGAAACGTCCATTAACCCGCATCAGTTTACTTGCTCACATTTCTTTTGTTTTTGAACAACAATTACAACATTCTTGTAGTGCTCTGTTTGTCCAGATGCATTTATGATTTGTGAAAAGACCGTAAATGTCAATATTACATTCAATTTTTTTTTCAGTTAAGATTGTAGTTCATTTCAGTTTCGGTTTTGTATTTAGATGGATAGGAATTAGCTTAACTTTCACTTTAGAACAGAGTAGAACCGCAAAATCGATCTGGACATACAGAAAACAATGTTTATTGCTCAACTAGAAAACCTAAGATGTATGTTGGTTTACAGCGATTTGTTTGCTCCTATTCACTGGCTTGATGTAAGCCTAAGACTCCAGGTTCAACACTGTATGTCTCACACAGGTGTGTTGAACTGATGCTCCAAAATCCATCAGTGACCCGCCTCTTAATTCAATTTGTGTGTCCTCCCGTTATCAATTCATGTTTTTGGTTGGTTGTGATTCTCTTGTTTTCCCCCTCCTTCGTACGTGCACAATTCATCTCTCTCCATCAGCTTCTGACTATTTAAAATCTTGTCTTTTGCACCGTGTCCACTCTACTCAAATTTTACTTGCATGTACCCCCCCTCCTCATTCTCTCCTTTCATCAATTTGCTAACCAAGTGTTCTCTCTCTCTCTAACCACACACTCCAGTTTTTTTGTGTTGAGTATGTTAGTGCCATTCTTTGAGTGCAACTTGCCACTCAGTAGTAAGTATTGTATTGTGTCTGCAATCCGTTAACGCTGTGGCTAACTAATATCCAAGCTCAAGGATTATTGCAATGTCCCCCTACCCCCATCCTTTACGTCAATTTCAATCCTCCACAGATATATATTATACTGCCGTTTTGTATATGTGTACATATTCTTGATTTTTTGAAAAGTCTAATAAAATCAAATCAATTATGAATGTCAGTCGTGACTGTCATTGTTGTGGTGACCTACGGGCTGAACTCTTGTGTGGCTTCCGGTGTAGCACGCTGATATATAGGCCAAAACAACCGCAATTGTTAAAACCGAATATCCACTAGACTGGAGTGGAGACATTTTTAATCTGCACCCACATCTCTATATTAATGCAGATACATTTTAGAAAGGCTAACTCGTTGTACAGGTCGTTATTTTTGCCTGTGCCATGATGCAGCTGGGTCCTGCTCACAGGTGATTAACGTTCAATCAATGTATTTTCCACCTATATGCAGATATGAGTAAACGGAGAATAGTCTACAATCTTCAGCAAAGTGGAAGAGATGACTATTTCAATTGTTTTATTGTAAAATGACTATTGAATACTTGCTCACAAGTCAGCAATTATACTTTTAAGTAATTCATTGACATGTTTATGGTATCGAGGAAGGAAAACATTTAAAAGCAAATGTCGGTTAAAGAAAAGCAGACAGTCAGAAAACGGAAGTATGGAAAGGAAGGAAATCAGGCCAAGTAGAGCATAATATAGACCTACACACCACGCAAATAGCCTAAATAAAGACTTAAGAAAACTTCCAGGTATACTACAGCTACAATTCTAAGGGATGAAAATCAATTCATAAATAATAAATGGGAAGTCTGAGCACTGAAAGTAGAATGTGTTAATGGTAAGCATGTTAAGTCATAGGATTTTTCAGCCACAAAGAGTATAGACTGCTTGTCTTCTGAGGAGCAGATACAGTAAAAAGTCGAGAAGATTAGATAGGCCTGAGTAAAGAAAATAAAATGAGCAAAAGATGAAGGACAGAGGAAATTAACACAAAGATGGCTTTATTTAAAGACCGAAAACCAGTCGCAAGAAAAATGAGGTGATTAAGCCTTATATATGAAATGTTCTGGCATACTTTCTATTGAATAATGGTCTCAGTTATTATTAAATTAGTTTTCATCCAACAAGCACATTCCCAAAATATTACAATAAGATTGACGAAAGCACATCGGTCAAAGGATTTCACTCAGGCAAAACAATCTAATTTGGTAGACAAAAAATAATCCAACAAAGTGGTGAACAAAATATATTCATGGGGAGAGAAACTGTTTTGATATGTGAAATGAAAAGCCTAGAATAATTATCGATTATTATTACCATGTTATTTTTAGATAGACTTCTTTTTTTTTACAGAAAATGCTGACATGTGAAACCGTGAAGGAGAAGAGGTAGATTGTTGGAAAGAAGAAAGAAGAAGAAATTATAAAACAGTCAAATGCATCTATATTATATGCTTTTTCACATTTCTAAAGGCCACACTTTAGTTTGTTTTTTTTAAATCCCAGTGTCAAAGCGGTCTATCAGTCTACTAATGCAATGGTAATGGGGCCAGATGTCCTCTGTTTTCTCACACACACAACACACGTGTCCTTTTACACGTACACATCTAAACAAGTCATGTTAAATTTTCCACAAAAAGTGTGTACAAGTTTGACCAACGTAAAGTCTATGGACCCAGCCCCCCACCCAATAAAACCTTGAATAATTTAGCTTCCTGTATAATCTCTATCAGTCTCTTATCAGTCAACGACCCAAATGTAGTGCAAGGCACCTACCCACCCTCCACATGGAAGGCCAAGCAGAACAGCAAAACTCTTAAAACAAAGTCAGTCAAATCTTAAATAAAAAATCAAATATCAACAATGTATCAATTAAATAGTATTATCCTTAGTTTTGCTGCCATTTCTTCACTTCATATAACAGCAAAAAGGCTACAGTATTTACAAGCACAGTCTGTTGAGTATCAGGGAGCGATTGTGAGGGACATAGAGCGAGAGGATGCCTCCTCGATGTCTTCAAGTACGATCTCATAACCTGTCCTGCAGCGTCCATGGATCAGCCAATCCCAGAGTGACTGACGAGAACCCTCTTGCTCCATTAGTAGGGAGTGAAGCGATTGTACCCTCCTCTGTACAAACTGGCCTGAAACGTGAGCAGAGAAGAGGTGCGGGCCATGTTTAAACAGTGGTAAACGCTGTAGCTTTCCATTGGTTAACACGGAAACGGGACACAATGTTTATCAATTAAATGTCAATGCATGTAGATGGTACCCCACCATGGTTCCAACTCCATACGTTGTGGTGGGGCCGACTGCGTGGTGATACGGGTCCGCGGCTGTGGTATAGACCCGTCCATATCTGGGGAACCAAAGTACGTTGACATGTTGCCAACCCCCAGTCACCTCAATATAGGGCTTGCCTTTACTACACTGAATCACTGTATCGTTTTCACACCATCATTCATAGTTCGGAATGGAACTGGTGACATCTAATCAATGTTTATGTTCTGTATATACGGATTGTTTGGTGTTGTGTATGCATTGACCAGGCCCAGTATGAATGGTGCATGCCCTCACCCATCACTGTAGGTTGCTGTGGCAGCAGCTGCTGATTGGGCCATTCTGTAAGCTGCTGGATAACCCCCCTAATAGGAGAGACCAAACATAAACCTTCAGCCAACAGAACAAGACAAAGTGGCGTTGATCGATTTCAACCCCCAAATTCACATCAATGAGTATAGGAAAGGGGTGTTCACTTACGTAGACTTCTGGTCCATACAATCCCTCCTGGTATACAACTCTAATAAAAGAAAACACATATTTATCAAAAAAAAATGTATGGTATTGGATGGTGTTATCTGCCAGTCAACATGAAGGTTGAAATAGTGGAAAAAGTAGCTAGCAGTAAGTAGTCTCACCCAGGGTAGCCGGGGACGGCAGTGGGCGTCGCCGCAGCAGCAGAGCGAATCGTATTGTAGACGGCCCTGCCGCGCCCCCGCAAAGGAGAACCCCGATAGGCTAAGGCAGGGGCTGCTACAGGGTAGGGGAAACTGGCAACTAAACCAACAGGGACAGGAAGCAGGAGTAAGGTGTACATACTGCATACAGTAATTGTATCGTTATTGTATATTTTAAACTGATCCAAGGACCCTCTCTCACCAGTGTAGAGCTCCGGGGCGTACATTGCCCCCATCACTTGGTTGATCTTCCATCCAGCAGCTACAGAAGAAAACAAAAGGTGATGTGAAGTTTGATTTAGCAACCAGAACCTCAGGCTGATAAGCCATCCAGGATCATGTAAAGTTAACCAAAGGTGCTTTTACCTGAAACCTCTTCATTAACCACGGGGGTCTGGGGCTTCTTAGTGACCACTCTGGCAGTGGCGTTGTTGACCTGTGGAAACACAGGGACCAAATGTAATGGGATGAGGGCGAAAAAGGAAATAGAGATACACAGGTGTATCGATCAGGGAAAGGGCAGCCGCATGTTCTGTCTTCACCTCAATCTTCCTTCCTTCCACTATCGTCCCGTTCAGTTTCTCCCGGGCCCGGTCAGCCTCCATTGCACTCTCAAATGTGACGAAGCCGAAGCCCTGCCAATGACAAATGACTTCAGGTTTGAGAAGGGCATTTTGTAACCATACGATATATAGAGGTGTTCTATAATATAACTCCAGGGGTCCTTTATATATGTGTTATAACTCACCTTGGACCCCCTTTCATTGAAGATGATTTCGACATCCAGAATCTTGCCAAATTGCTAAATGAAAAAATAATTCGTACTCTAAATGATTGAATTCGTGAATACACAGAAACAGTGCGGTTGCAGTTTTAGAGTGTGTTAGGCTATCCATCATCCAAGATGGAAAGTATACAACAACCTCAGCCTGTGGGAGTCTTGCAGTCTGGAGGAATGTGTGACTCACCCCGAACATCTGTCTCAGGTCGGGGTCTCGGAAGCGGAAGGGGATGTTGGAGACGTGGAGGCGTTTGGGCTGGGCCTTACTGGAGCCCTCATCATCACTGCCGCTCCCCGCCCCGCCCCCTGAGGACAGGGCCACGCTCAGGGCCTGGGAGTCAGAGGTCACGGGGACCAGGGCATCCTCCTAGTGAAGTGAACAGTGTGTAGGTGTGTGTGTGTGTGTGTGTGTGTGTGTGTGTGTGTGTGTGTGTGTGTGTGTGTGTGTGTGTGTGTGTGTGTGTGTGTGTGTGTGTGTGTGTGTGTGTGTGTGTGTGTGTGTGTGTGAGAGGGAGAGAGGGAGAGCCAGAGAGATGGAGAGAGAGAGGGAAAAGTACAAGAGGAGTGAGGAATAGATGGAAGGATTGAGAAAGAGTTAAAAAAAGGTTCCAAAAATGATAAAAATCTTATGCTATTGATAAGCTTGGTTCAGGCAACAAATCACCTGTCCGCTATCAGATTAGGAAACGCCACTAGTTTTTGTGTACAGTCTGGTACAGTTTATACAGTGTTGTGAGCAAATCATTGCATAAGACAAACTCATTCGTCACCTCCTAAGAGCCAAGTGATCAAGACCAAAGTTGAACACGCATTCAGCACCCAGTGAGCCATCCCAGGCAGATATGAGGAGGCGTGATCTCTGTTATAGTCAGGCATCTATTAACACATGCCTGTTAGCGAGGAAAAATACATCTACAGGGTAGTGTTACCCTACCCTATATATTAATATATAGGGTAGGGTTACCCCACATATCCTAATACTGAAACTGTTAACTCAAATATCATTGTTTCCTGTGCTTATTGTACAATTTAGACAATTTAGTGTGAACTCTATTTGGGTTGGCATGTTTTACAAAGGTTTGATGGATGTATATTCTAGAGATCACTAATTAACAGTAATTAAAAGCCTCCATGCAAAACAGTTCAGAAATAAAGGTGTGTGCCAATCGAAACATCCACCATCTCACAATGCACCACGATGCTGCTGCTGTTTGTGTGTGTGTGTGTGTGTGTGTGTGTGTGTGTGTGTGTGTGTGTGTGTGTGTGTGTGTGTGTGTGTGTGTGTGTGTGTGTGTGTGTGTGTGTGTGTGTGTGTGTGTGTGTGTGTGTGTGTGTGTGTTTTGTGTGTGTATGTCTGTGTATGTGTTTGTGTGTTTGTGTGTGTGGTTTCTGTGTGGTATTTGTATGCGTGTTTGTGTATTTTTGTGTATTTTTGGTTTGCGTATGTGTCAATGGGAAACCTGCCTCCACAAATGCTGCAAAAATGTCCAAATGGCAAGGTAATGGAAATTTAAAAAAGGCAAAAGAACGAGATACGTTTTAGTCATCTGTTAGGTACAGAAGAAAGGTACAGAAGGTACAGAAAAAAAGCAAAAAGATGGTGAATTGTTTTTTAAATGGAAATAATGAATCAAAATGACAATCCCATGTGCAGAGGAGAAATGGCAGTATTAGCGTACTAGTAGAAAAGGCAGATAGACTTGTGGTCAGAGTGCAAACGGTCCTCAGTGCAGCCGGGAACAAAACAGATTAAAGAGGAGAAAATATAAACAAGACAGGGAAGTTGTGCAAAAGCTGTGTGAAGGAAGGGGTGAGAGAAGAGAGGCCTCAGAGGGAGAGGGAGGAATTAACGTTCTGCAGGAATCACGGTGCTACATGTGCTGCCAAGGGTTAAAGTTCAGGGTTCAAGGGGCATCATTAATAATTGGTAGGGGAAGGGGGGGGGGGGAAACATGAGGGCTGACAGAAAGACACATTCTCACACACAGGGAAGCTTGAGCCAACCATAGCACACATATGGCTACAGTCAACATCCACAGGGAACAGCTTGAGCCAACCATATTCACTGTGGCTACAGTCCGAGCCATGGCTCATGAGAGTCGAAAGCATGAACCACGCACCCGCACATACAACACACACATTAACAAGCTCCGGAGGAGGGCTGGGATGGGGTGGGGTGGGGGTGGGGGGGGGGGGTGATGCGGGTGGACAGAGAGAGAAGGTTGGGTTGGGGGTTGGGCGGTGTCAAGTCACGATGCAGAACTGCATTCTGGACCTGGGTGATATTTCTGAGGGACAGGGGAGCGTCCTCTGGTCAGCCTCCCCCTTTTGACCCCCCATCATGGCGACGTCTCAACTTTCCCGTCCAAAATCAGGACGGACCTTGTATGTCAGGGGCTCTAGTAATAGAACGTGTAAACGGTGCCACAAAACACCAGTTATGAGAGAAGAAGGGAGAGGTGGTTCCACCGGGACAGACGGCTCACCAGCCTCGTCCGAGCAAGCATCATGAATAGTGCATCAGAAAACGGTCAAACTGGTGAAGATAATCATCTCTATTCACTAGCACTCCTAATGCACTCCTAATGCACGCTATTCAGTGAGTTTATAGTGGAGAATCAATGTTGTTGTTTTTGAAGAACTCCTAAAGTACGCAGTATTTTGGATTTGTAGGACGCAATAAGTGCAAATGACTCAATTTCCACTCTCCAAAATGTGGACCTAAACACTCATTTTGAATCAGGTATCACCAAGGGGGGGGAAAGGGGTCCTTTTTTTTGAATAACAAATCCCAGTGCAGCTGTCCTATCCTACGCAGTGTCAGCAGGATCCCTTACATGGGAACGAGGAGAAGATGAGGCCCTAAATATAGACGGACAGACATCCTACCTGGCCAGCCATGGCCAGGCTCATCCTTAAATTCACATCTCCTATCATTTGGGTTCCTTTGAATCGTATTAAAGCTGTGATAATGGGAGAACACGTTGCGACATGTTGGCCGTACCACATTGCTTGGTCCCAAGTCTGCGCCCTCGTGCTGGGGGCCCTGATACACTCTGAGCTGGGCGTGCTCCTGGTACTCGCCGCCAGCGTGGGCGGGGCTAAAGTCTAGAGGCGGGAGTCTGCCTGCCACATTAGGCGGGCCCTGGCCTGGAGGTGGGTATGAGGGAGGCGGGGCATAGACCTGGGAGAGGGAGGGGTCAACGTTGCCTGGGCCACCCTCCTGACCGGACCCCTGTGGAATAGAGAGAGAGAGACAGATGGTTAGTTGTGGTTCCTTCCAGAGAGCAGGTGATAAACATTGTAAAGACAGTTATGAATGGACAAACAAACAAACAGTAGCCCGTTGTGCAAAGAGAAGCATATTTCATTCATGGGCTTCACAAGACTTCAGTAGAGGTCTATAACAAATCTGTAGATTTAGCCAATATAGGTCCAGCAAATGCAGGAAAACAAATTAATTTTATGATTAATAGAGCAATACATCTCCCAATTATGAAAGTAAAATCAAGTAAAAATTAGTGTTTCTTTTTTTTTGGAAATGACTGTCTCTAGTAAAAAAAATATTGGAACGATTTTGAAGCAGAATAGTAGTATGATGTGGAATCATATACACAACACAACATTGAAGGAAACCGTAGTTGTGTTTAAATAATTACAGAGGTGATAGCTAACTAAATGACTTGCCCTTTCACTGCATGATGTGTTTTCAGTTGCGCGTTCCAACAGCTGCTAAGTGTTTAGACGCCAGACACCCTCCCACTTACCCTTGCGAGCCACTCATTGACCAATCATATCGCAGATAGACATAGAGACATTAAGATCGTGCCCGCTGTGGTCACTTGTGTCTGTCAATCACCTTGTTCCCCTAGCTCCCGATCTTTACAGTATGCACACACACTCACACACGTGTCGTTTATCACAGGTGACATTGTAGTTTAACCTTCTCTTTAAGATATGCATGTGTGTGTTGTTATAGATTCATTCTGTCAAAATCACAACAATAACCTATATGAACGTGACCGTATTGCATTCATATATTGCTTGCTGATTGGTCCGTATCTTTATATTGATGTTGATCTAATATTGACAGTGCTGTAGCTGGCTGTCTGTGGTATTACAACAACATAGCTGCTGACATGAGACATGTTTTCCTTGTCTTAAGTTGGTTATACATCAGACTATGATGTACATTCATAGTTATTAAACAACCATAGATGTCTTGAACTGGTTTAAGTCATAAAGTACAACATCAACATTTTCTCCTTCTTATAACTATAACTTATAACAAACTGTTGCCTTAGATGTAATGGATAAAATGGAAGGTAGAAGAAATCGTTCCTCATAACTTGAATATTAAAAGGGTCTGTATATCAGAGTGGTCATTTAATCTACATTTGAGAAAGATGCTATACTTTCGACAATGGTAGTAATTAGCTTCAGCATCAACTGAAATATGAAGGATATTTTCTTCTAACACATTCCCCCTTCAAATGTATGTTTTCAGCAGATAAGTCCTATATCTAGAGGAATGGTTGAGCAGGGGAATGTCTTAGTCTGCCTCAGTGGCCATCTCTGGATTGACACTCTCATAAATTCCACAGAGTCTGAATATAGCCCCTTGACGGCCTTGGCGGTATCTTTAGCAGCACATAGTGTGCCTAGGATATAAATCCAAACTCATCAACACAGAGGGTGTGTGCATTAATTTGATGCAACATCTGGCTTCTCTGATACTTGCCATGTTTAAACACATTGGCTCAAAAATAAGAGAATTAGTATGGGAGGATGATCAGCCATATTTAATGAAACAGACTTTTAAACACAGAACAGAAAATGCTTTCAATGCGTGTCCCCTCTATTACTGGTACTATTTTTTTTTTATTTTGGAAATGTGCCTCTCCATTTGTTCCTCTCTGCTTCTCCTCCTCCACTACAGCTGTCAGCTTCTAGTCAGAGGTCAACGACTCTGCGCCAGGTGCATGCTGGGACAGCTGTCAGAGGATTTACTTACACACAACACAGATGTGAAGCGGTAGCCAGCTTGAAATAAACCAACGATAACTACAACGTAACATACTACCAAATAACTACCAGTTGAATGACAAGGTAATGTCTATACGTTTCGATTCTAAAAAGATTAAAACAACAAAACTTGAAAAAGTATTATATCTGTTGGTACTTGTCTCTTGAAGGCTACCTCTGTGATAAGTGGCCTCGGCTAGAGTCAACAAGATTGGTGATGAAAATACCCTCCCTGAGATTATCTTGCCTGGTGAGAAGGGCTAAAAATACAAGCTGTGTGACACAGATATACATGGTTAAAGGAGTCCAGACACATCTAGGTTTGGGATGTGTTTTACGCACATGAATATGCAAACACAAGAGCACACACACATACATAAACATAAACACACAAGACAAAACACATATGCATCTTACACACATGTCAAAACACACAAAATAATACTGATAATAATAATGCAAGTGACGTGGATCTTAATTTATCCATCTAATATATCCTACAGTGAAATACACTTGCTTATGTGTCTCCTCTAACTTATGAGCAGCTGCCAACAGCTCTTTGGGCTTGTTATTAGCCTAACTCTGGCCTGTGTAAGACTTCATTACCGCCATTTCAATGGTGACTCTTTGCAAACATTTACTCCTCAAGTTTCACACCTTCATGTGGTTACTCAGAGTGGGTTAATCACAATAGTCACTTGAATGAATGAAGGAAATTACAACGCAGCATGTGCTGTGAGCCAGGGATGTCTTAAAACACACATGAAACAGGTATTGTTGACCAATAAACCCTGGGTATTCAAATCCATCAAAAAATAAATGAAACCAATAAGAGGATATTTAAACATGATCTATATGCAAATGAAGAGGGAGACATTACCTGCACTAGGCCGGGGTAGCACGAGGCTGACTGTTGGTAGACAGGCAGTCCATAAGGCGATAGAATCACAGTGGGTGAGGAAAGCATAGCCCTACACACCGCCGCGGTGACTGAGAACGGTGGGGGGAGATTGGATTGGAAGAGGGAAATAAAGATGGAAACAAAGCAGTGTAATGCAGGAGTCCCACCACACAAAAAAGAATAAAGTAAAACAAAACAATAAATAAATAGTAAAGTAATCCAAAAGGAGCGGGAAGAGAAGCTGAAAGTGAACTGATCCTGCCAAGCAGAGAAAGAGTATTGAAGAGCAGAAGGGAAACCAAGAGAACTTCTGAGGGTCTGTCAGTTGGCCAGCCTGATAGACAGAAACACATGGTCAGGGTCCCATTTCAGAAATATATAAATAGTCCCTCTGTCCTTCTATCTGGGTTTGACACATTACCACACTCCATCACATAAGTTAAGGCATTTTTATTTATACACAAATACGAAATTACATTATATTTCCAAAATAGGTGTCTGATTGATTATTCATTATAATGTGTAACTTTCTTTGTATCTGCATAAGGCTACTTTGTTCCCATGTAGGGTTAGGTTGTTTACACAATTCAATAGGACCACAAGTTACTCTGCATAATAAGTCACAGTGGTGTAAGTCATCTCATCTAAAATGAAAAAGCATTGGTTGACAGGGAAGGGAAAATCTAATCAAAAACTAGAAAATAACTTGGATAAATAAAAAAGATGTTCCCCGATTCCATCATTAGCCAGTAGATGGCAGCCTACAGATCGATCGCAGTAGATGATTCACTGCTTCCGTTTCATACCTAGGTGATGGGATATGTAGTTCCCCTGAATTGAATAAAGGCGCTGGAAACGTCCATAGACTTCCTCTTTACTTAGCGAGCCTGTGGAACACAGGTACGATTGAATCTTGCGATGTTTGTTTATTAATATAATAATTGTTGCTGAACAGATTTGGCACTCCAGTAGACCTAATTGTATTTGCTTCGTTTTATAATGCAGTACATGACACGATCGGGACTTTACTTTTAATTAGACATGAATTCCATTGCTAACACGAGGTCTGAACAACGTGGCTAGCAATTGCGGCCTATGCTATGCTAACCTAGCTTCGACCGCAGCTTACTTGTTAAATCTTTTAAAACTGACTAGTCCGTTTCATGGTTGTAGGTAACTAGCTAGCCCAATTTTTATTAACTTTCATTTTTCTTGTATTTTAGGCCAAAATAAGCAACCATGCCCACTGCCAGGAGCTGGGTTTGTCGCAAGACCTACGTCACCCCCCGTCGTCCCTTCGAGAAGTCCCGTCTCGACCAGGAGCTGAAACTCATTGGTATAACGCCAAGATTTCCTTGCCAGAGAATTATTGGACGCCATCATTTTACATATTTATGTATACGAATGTATGGGACAACTGCAGTTGAGACTAATGTACTGTGTTTTTAGGTGAGTATGGGCTCAGGAACAAGCGTGAGGTGTGGAGAGTTAAATTCACCCTGGCCAAGATCCGCAAGGCTGCCAGAGAGCTGCTCACCCTGGACGAGAAAGACCCCAAGCGTCTCTTTGAAGGTACGAGTCGTCTTCTATCGTCGATCGATGCTAACCTGTCATTGGCCAGTGATTATAATATTCGATATTCAGATCTTCAGTGGTGTCAAGAATTCCTCGTGAATGAGGCCAAACTAATATGGTTCATGTCAATAAAAGGGAGATGCCGTTCTCCCTTTTTGATTTGGGCTTTATAGTAATACCTGTGCTCCAGTTATCAACAAAAGGATCATTTACGTTTATTCCTTCGTTTCAGGTAATGCTCTGTTGAGACGTCTTGTCAGAATCGGTGTCCTCGACGAGGGTAAGATGAAGTTGGATTACATCCTCGGCCTGAAGGTTGAAGATTTCTTGGAGAGGAGGCTGCAGACCCAGGTCTTCAAGCTCGGGCTTGCCAAGAGTATCCACCATGCTCGTGTCCTGATCCGTCAGAGGCATATCCGGTAATCTATCCCATGATTTAAAATGTCCTGACTTGTTTTACCAGTCTGACTTATGTATGGCCAAACACTTCACCAGTCTCATGGAAAACCTACTGCTTACTCTTTCATCAGAGGGCCACCAACATGTATTGCGCCTCGTTGAGATGAATTAAGCATATCACCAAGGTCACTTCGGTATCAAAGCCGTATACCTTGTCAGTAGAACTTGCCCAGAGCCAATCCCAGCCAAGCGAGAGGGCTCGGGTCGCTGCCATGTCACTGGCTGAGAGGTAATGTATGGGGGATTGCACCTCGGGCAGGCTTGATGCACAGCATGTGCTCATCAACCACCAACTCTAGGTCCTCTGATCAGGCCAGTGATTATAATATTCGATATTCAGACTCTCTATGGTGTCAAGAATTCCTCGTGAATGAGGCCTGATCAAAACTTGAGGGAAATGTGACTAGACTTCAAATGTAGTTGACTCGTCAAGGCTACAGTTAAAGGTTTGACTTGTTCTGTATTAATTTATGACAAACCACCCCACTACAACTAGTTACATTGCATACATTTCTCTAAATAAAAAAATGGCAGTTGAGCGACTAAAACCATCAAGTGGACCTGACTTGAGGCTAGAGTTTAAACCACTGTACTGTACGATGTTGAGTGTAATCTAAAATTCTCTTCCTTGCAGCGTGCGTAAGCAGGTGGTGAACATCCCCTCGTTTGTGGTGCGCCTGGACAGCCAGAAGCACATCGACTTCTCCCTGAGGTCTCCATACGGTGGCGGACGCCCTGGCCGCGTCAAGCGAAAGAACGCCAAGAAGGGACAGGGTGGATCCGGAGGCGCTGATGATGAGGAGGAAGACTAAGAAGGATGTTGTCCAGGCAGTGTTTGTTGATGCTGCCTGATCAATGGTTCAATAAAAAACTTTCAATTAAATATCTTGTTTTGGGTCTTTCTGCTATAGTCAAATCATGAATGCTTTTAATGGAGGAAATTATAAGTTTTAAACAAATGGCAAATATTGATATTTTGCCTGATAAGCACCCATAAATGCATGGTGTATAGGAATACTATAAAAGTATATTTCTCAGGTGAAACTAGGAAAGTTTGAAGGAAAATGGGACTCCTCGTAAAGTCGTTTGAACGGACTATTCCGTCCCGATCCATCGGTTGGTATCTCGTCCGCTGCGCTCCCTGCATCAGCGGTGAGGGGGGGCGGTGTGTCCACATCCAGGAAGTAATCAGGGAGCAGTTGACTACATCACTGAATGGCACGGCTAGCTCGGAGTGCGTGGTCTCCTATTCTGCCCTGGTAACTTATAAACGTAAGTACGCGTTTCGTATTTATAGAGATAAGTGGGGTTGATCAATACGACTGGGGTTTAAATAGTCAACAATGCGGCTACAAAGACGAGTGGAGTACGGAGCTAGTGACTACTACCAACCAACAGCTGGGCTCCCGTCTAGTATGGCAATATGCCTAGTTAATGTTGAAATTATGCCTAGCTATCTGGTGAATAGTACATTTAGAGGTAGCTATCCAAAACGGACATGGGACCAATTTGTGAGACAATTTCTGAAAGCATACTTAACTGGAAATGGAGTACGCAACAGTGCGTTCTGGCAATACATCATACGCAACTACCCCATGTCGACGCTGATCCCGTTGTTTTTTTTCGCAGCAGAACGATGTCTCCTGATGAGCTGGTGTACCTAGGGGTACTAGCTGCCTCGATCCCCGTCGGCTTCCTCTTTCGTTATCTTAGTGAGTGTCTCCGTATGAAACCTTGCCCAAACTCTTAATTTTACAGAGCTATTAATAACGGGGTTATATTTAATCAGTACGCACCTCATTATGAATAAGATAGTCCACTTACACATTGCGAAATATCCTATGATGGTGTTTGTTCTACCTTCTTGTTGTGAAAGAAACAGGGGACGTGAAGAATGTCAAAGATGGCACTAGCTGCATGTTTTGCTACTGCATAAGTAATGTTATGTCTCTCGTACAGCAGGTGTTGACAGTAAACATATTGAGTGCTTCAACTTTGTACTGTAGAGAAAATAATGTCAGGGCTACTTCAATCACCTGATGAATACGACTTGCTTTGTGGTATTACGTGTATTTCTGATCCCGATATGCTCATTCTGGTTTTGCCTACATCCTTCCACTCCAGGTCCTCCCGTGAAGCAAGGTGCAGGCTTGCTGCTGGGACTGTCCCTCACCATAGCAACCTGTCAGATCCACGCCCTCCACTCTCTGGTGACAGTGATTGGAACATGGATAATCATCAAGAGTACCTGGCGGTGAGCGCCTTATCCCGCAGTGTTTCAAGCATGTGTCGAACCATGCCATTGTTTTGGATGGTGAGAGTAGTAGTGATGGCTGAGAGACGCCCCTCACTCCATGCTGTGGTTTCTCCATCGAGCAGGAGCGCCCCAGCCCTGTGCCTCGGGTGGACGTTCCTCTACCTCCTATTCTTCCGACTGGTCACATGGTTTGGTCTGCCGGCGCCAACGCCATTCGCCAACGCCATCCAGCTTCTGCTCACCCTCAAGGTACCACCACCGAGTCACCCTCATTCCAGCGGTATATCTCTGTAGAACAGTTCTCATCTGTTTGTCAAGTCATACATATATCTGACCACAGCCCCTCATTCTGACATGCAAACAAGTTCAAGTTTGTAAACAAGTGGACGTGGTTAGAAAATGCAAAAAGCAATAGAAAACCTGTACTTATTTTTATAACCTCAACATATTTGTACGTTGTCAATGGTAATCATTAGTGATTTACTTAACATTATCAATAAAATCCTATCCTGAAACTGATATATTCTACAAGTAGAATTAGCTTGCCATGCCATATGTCTCTCTTTGTCCACAATAACTCTAAAATCGACACTCCCAGAACCCCTCCCACTCATACAACCCCACCCCACCAGCAGAGCTACGCTCATACACGTTACACAGTTTCACAGCCGGTCAGAGTGGACAGACCATGTATTATGAATTCTGAATATTCCCCTCCGACCAACTGGTAAGGGCAGGGCTCAATCTTGCATATTATGATTGGAAATCATCAACGCAATCGATTTTGCAGATTTTGCGATTTTGATGTTATAAAAGGGATTCATTCCGATTTTGGTTGATTGATTGCATCTTTTGTATTGAAAGGAGAAACATTCCATTGATCAAATGTTGATGCGGCTTTGCAGAGAGACAAGCTAAAGGTCTTCTTATGTCCTTTAAACAAGATGGTGAGTCTAGCCAATGAGGTGCAAAGTTACCACCTGGAGAAGAAGAAGGAAGTGAGCTCGTTCTCCAAATCCCCCGTCATTGGTGGGCTGTCTGCAGAGCCCTCCCTCTATGACATTCTCTCCTATAGTTACTGCTACGTGGGCATCATGACAGGTATGTCAATCAAGTTGGATGAAGGATTTACGCTTTTGTTGTCTTCCCAACTTTATACAGAGGCATGATCTTTGTCTGTGAAAATTGTGTTTTATGTGCTGTGGTTTGATGTGATTTTTACTTTTCCATCCTGTTTTAACTCTTGTTCTCTCTTTGTCTCACTCTCTTTGCCACATGTTCAATATTGTGTGAGTCCATATTCGTTTTTCACTAATAAGTTTGCCTGGATACTTAGTAACTCTTGCACTTGTCTTCCTGCCTCTTTCTTATGCCACCACCCCGAATTTGCTCTCTTGCAAATCCTCTGTGTTCCTTCACTGTGCTGGCGGTATTCGTATTATCCCTGTGTATAATCCTCCTCATTCATTCCTTCTGTCAACACTGTCCTCCACTCCCTGTACCTCATCCCTCCATGTTGTCCTCAAAGGGCCCTTCTTCCGCTTCCAAACCTACGTGGACTGGCTGGGGCAGCCAAGCCCCCTCACCCTGCCCGCCGTGGCCCCCTGCTTACAGCGGCTGAAGCTCGTCCCTGTCTATGGAGCCCTGTTCCTGGCTGTCAACTCTGTCTTCCCCCTGGGCTATGTCCGCACAGATAACTTCCTCAACGACAACTTCTTCTTCAGGTATAGGGGAAACAGAATGTCACCTCAAGGTGCTCTGCGTGGTTATAGCCTTATGTACTGTTTACTGGTCGTTCAGCAGGCGCTGAACAAAGCAAAATACATTCAGATGCATTTCACTTAGGAACAGGTGGTGTTAGTTAGACAATTCGCTTAAAGATGCCAATAGGTTTTGTTGCAGACATTGATGATCAAACCCAGTACAGTTAGATGTAGAACTCCCTTGCCGGCTACACAAATACGTCCTAGCACCACATCAGCTGTCACTACTAGTCAGAGATGAATGATTGGTGTTTTCACTCTGTTCCCAAGGTTGTTCTACATGACCGCGGTGTTCTTCGTGTTCCGCATGCGGTTCTACGCGGCGTGGTGCGCGGCGGAGGCGGGCTGCATCAGCGCCGGACTGGGCTGCTACCCCGAGGGGGCCATGTCCAAACCCGGAGGGGGGCCCACGGTCAGCTACAGCCCCGACCCTAGCGCCCCGGTGGCTTACGACTTCAAGACCATCCAGAACATCGACTGCTACAACACAGACTTCTGCGTGAAGGTCCGCCATGGCATGCGCTACTGGAACATGACGGTGCAGTGGTGGCTGCACCACTACATCTACCCCAACTCGCCCTTCAAGGCCTACGTCCTCAGGTAGGCCCACTGGCTCCTCCATGGTGCAATCCCAAAGAGGATTGGTGTTTTATAAGTATTTAAGTTTATAGTTATTTTTTTCATAATATTCAATCTTTAAGAATGTTGTGGAAGTGGTATATCGCTTACTAAGTGGGATTTGAGGAAATGTATTGCAGTCTAAGATCAAGAGAGACACATGGCCTTGCGTTGTGTCTTGGGTGTAGCTTTGGGTATATAGCTCGAGCATTTCAGATGACAAATCTTTGAAAAAAACCTTCCATATTTACAAAGTTCCTATTATTGGCAAGAGTACATGCATTTAATCTTAAATTCAGAATACAGCCAACGTCTCATGTCTGACTAATGGACCCACAGTTTCAGCTGGAAGCTCAGTTTTTTTTAAATAAGCCACAGAACCTAGCGTTAACTATAGGTGTCCGGGAAACTATACCGTAACTCGGACGTGGACATTAAAATACATTGCTGCCCAGAAGGAGCTTCACTATCCACAGCCCCGCCCATTCTGCCGGCGATTTGAGTTCGCCCCGCAGAAGGGTCTGGAGAAGAGCAATACATTACTTTCAAGTTTCGATACGTTTTTGAGGGAGCCAATCACCAAGCTGGCTTTTCCACCTGGGGCGCTATTGGCTGGTTTAACACAATGACGACAGGGAAGCGACGGCAAGCAGCCAATTGCGTACAGAGTCATTTAAACTAGGCCCATTGATCACGCCATTTGTGCTGAAGAAACTGACAGCAGCTTCTCCAACAACTCTCAACATTAGCCTGGCTATTGCCAGACCAAGCTCAATCTTAGATTGAGCTTGGTCTGGCAATAGCCAGGCTAATGTTGATGATCAAGAGAAATGACCATGTCATTCCTCATCTCACCATCTACTTTGCCCCCCACCTCCCCCTGCAGGGCTGGCTGGACCATGTTCATCAGCGCCTACTGGCACGGCCTCCACCCTGGCTACTACCTGTCCTTCCTCACCATACCGCTGTGCATCGCCGCCGAGTCGGCCATGGAGGGCTCGGTCCGCGCCCGGCTGGGCCCCTTGGGCCAGAGCGCCTTCGACTGGGTGCACTGGTTCCTCAAGATGCGCGCCTACGACTACATGTGCATGGGCTTCGTGCTGCTGAAGGCTGGCGACACGGTCCACTACTGGACGTCCATCTACTTCATCATCCACGTCCTCGCCGTCGGCTGCATCGCGTTAGGTCGGCTGACGAGAGGAGGCCAGAGGGGGGAGAAGAGGGGAGAGAAAGAGGAGGGAAAGGTGGAGGAGGTGGAAAGTAAGGATAAGCTCAAAGAGGGTATTCGAGCAAAGCAGGACTGAGCTTGAGTGGTGTGAGGTGACAGTGGATTGGTTATGCCAATACAGCTTAACATTGAATTTACATTGCAAATTACATGCTGTCTTGTTTACCAGTTTTTAAATGTTTGGCCGTTCCTGTGTCAGTATAATGTTCTCCCTCACAGGAAGCTCCAACTCATGATTACGTAACGACGCAACACTTCCAGGAAATAGTGTGTTAAACCATTTGAACGTACTGTACATATATACTCTCCAGCAAGTATTACGCCACACCAGGCGAACTACGTCTGGGATCGGTTCATGCTATTTTTGTGACAATGAGATGTACACAGATTATACTCTGCACACGCATTGATGATCTGTTTTTGTGTGAGGATACTTTACTTCCAAGACATGAAAAGGTTTTTTGTTTTTTTGTTTGGACAATGATCCAGAACCCTTGTTTTTCGATTTGAAGCGATTCTTCAAATTTGTGGTTGGTTAACATGAAATATAGTTCAAATAAAGAGAGTAATATGGATTCAGGGATCATGGGCAGACCAACATTGCGCTCCATAATTCACAAGTGAAGAAATAGTTCTTCTGTAATATACCTGGCTGGAGGGGGTTTTGTGGTTTTGTGTTTTCAGAATATTACTATTACTTGTGATAAAAACCAAAATACACTCAGACATTTTAGTTTTATATGTGTCAATGTTCTCAGAATGGTATTTGTGTAGGCAAATTGTATAATGCTATGTACTATATATGTAACTACACCTATCAGTAGGCGAAGTTGTGAACATAATTTAGCAGGCAGACTAAACTATAAATTCAAAATAGGTTTGATGATAAATACAAATAAAAAACATTTAACTGTTTACTTTAATTTATCAATTGCCAGGGTACCTGTGCTAGAATGCCCCTAATGTGGATCAATCAAGTCGTTGCCTAAATGGTTTGATCCGTTCAGTTGTGACATCAGTCATGTTTCAAAGGGTTGAGGCCTTGATCAGAATCACGGTTGTTACTTCACTGCCATACTGTCAGGACTGCAATAAAGAGCCACTTAAGGTTGGGACCAAACATGACATTCAAAGTCACGGTAATCTATAGCCGAGAGTCTTGAGTCAACAGCACAACTGATTATGTGTGCTTGGATTTACAAACCAGTTGACTGCCATCTCAAAAGTAACTATCACTATTTGTAAGAATTTGAATTTCAAATCAATCGTGTTAATTGCAGGGTCGCAGTAAACACATATTTTTTATTTTAGCTCATGTTTGAGACCTATTTATTAACTTCGGCCTAGTTTGCTCTATTTGTTATTTACTTTGCCAACTGCAAAGATTGTAACACTTCCATTAAATGATTTCCTCACATAGAAGACAAGTGTCGTTTTTCCTGTTGCTTAATCGTACATGTTCGGGGGAAGATGTTTACTAGGGCAGGGGCACAAAAGGAATGCCGTTATCCGACTGTTCTATTCCCATCTAGATTAGTAAATAGATGGCGAGAAGGTATTTGTTGAGTCACCTTTTAAAGGTTTTCCGGGACATGAGATTGATTTTGTCAAATCGGGTTTTGATGTGAATTCAGTCTTCTTGAGTAAATATCTACAAATTGAGGTAGTGCAGTCCGCACGCCCTCGATGTTAACCTGTTGTATAGCCTACATATCTTTGTGCTCACATGTTTGCATCAGGGCTGGAGACATGTCGTCCGACGCGGTGTTCAATAGAGACAAATCCAGCCCCAATTTGTTTAAATCGAGATGGTTTGACCCGAGCAGTAAACGTGTGCATGTATTTTTTCAGGAAACCTTGGAAAGTGTTTAGTTCATACTATGGAGAGAATATTAAGGATGATGACAGAAACAGGATCAATTAAGAAAAGCTGGTGCTCTGATTGGCCTTACATAAGACCTGATCATTGAACAAATCTAGGCCTATCTATGGATTCTTGTATAAAATACCCTAATGTAATAGCACCCACACGTGTTGTTTACAGTGGCAGGTGATTTGCATTAGCGTTCATCTTTTGTACACACACACACTGGCCATGGTTACCTGACAACACAATGAAAGTGACAATACATGCGACTAACGAGTGAATTAATGAAGGGAACTTTTGGAGATGGCAACAGCACACAAATGACCTTGCTGCCAGAGACTGCATCAAATTAACCTGTATGAACAAGATGAGTATAAATGAGTACAAATATATTTAAATTAACTCTTTGACATATGCTAACTATATGTCTTTATTTAAAAAAATAATAATAATTAATCCTTAATTGGGGATGTTTATAGCATCACTGTTGACACATTAGTTCAGCAATGTTTCAAATTGACTTGAAGATAAAGGGTTAACTGCACAAGGAAGTACCTGTGTGGTCAATAACAAAGGTCGAAGTCCTTATATAGAGAGAGAGAGAGAGAGAGAGAGAGAGAGAGAGAGAGAGAGAGACATAACCGGAATCACACCGTTTCCTTTTTCCAATCAAGATCACATTATTTCTGTTGAGCTCGAGTGGATGCTGGATTAAATGTGGCTACGCTTTACATCTTTAAAAAAGTACTACATGACAGTATTCTGTCTCTAGGAAATGAACAGCCAGCTCCATAGACAAGGCTCTGCTACAGCAGGTAAGCTGAACCTGTGTGCTCACCTGTACGACCACACAGCCTCCACCTATTAGCGACAACAACTCTGTTAAACACAACAGCAGATCAGTTAGACTGTTTTAACCTACATCCTACTGAAGGATCTTTATTATACACCATAATGTTACATATTCATACTGTAGTTAATAGATTCCTTCTGCCTCCCATTCCAAGGAACTGGTTACACCAGCGACCAGGGATCGCCACGGTTGCGACGGGTTGCCTCTTCATGGTCCGACCAGAATGGCCCTCAGTTTAACTGGCGCCCAGCCTCTGCGGCCCAGGAGGATGCGGGGCAGGAAGCATCTGTACCCCCTAAAGACCTCCGAGCACTCCCCACACCAATGGCCCTGAAAAGAGCCATCAGGTAGGCCCCCTGATTGGTCTGATGGTTCCCTGATGACAAATCTTGGGATTAAAAAGTATAATGATTACAATTGTGATGATGATAGCCTTTCGAGCATGTAAAAAGTGTGCCTTTTTTATTTATTTATTTTATTTTACTTTTTATTTTGCTTTTTTTTTTAATTAATTTATTCATCTATTAATATTTAAACTTGTTTTGCTTGCATGTTAGAAATAAAGACAATCAATCACTCAATCAATCAATCAATGGGTGGATATTGGATATTGAGTGGATACAGCTATAAGGGTTAAATCTATGCTATGAATGTTTAACAATGCTGGCGTTATTATAATGAGCTGTATCATTTAAAGAATGTGTGACACATCTTTTCCAGTCAGGTCCAGCAGATGCAGGTGCCAGTGTTGTCCAGTTTCCAGTCCTGGAACAGGAGCAAAGCCAAATCGCTGAGCCGGGCCCGCAAAAGTATCGGAGGATTCCTGCACTATATCACACTCTGGAGGAGGTCCCTGAACAAGATTGGAGGTGTGTGTGTGTGTGTGTGTATGTATGTATGTGTGTATGCGTGTATATATGTTTGTGTATAAATCTGGGACAAAATATCAATAGGCGATATATCGTTGCCCTTCTTCGCGTGATACGACAATCGATACAATACATTGCGCTAAATATTTGTTTTCTATGTAATCTTTGTTTCATGCTTTATTCATGATGAATTAGACAGGAAGGTGTAGGTAAGAGAGAGGGGAGGATATGCAACAAAGGACAACGGCAGTCAGGTCTGAGCCTTAAAGATACTCGCTCTATCCGGTGAAACTTGAGCGGAAGTTAACTAGCCAAAGACGAGTAACTGAAAAACTTAGTTTGGACCATGAAGAAAGACAGAAATCTTGCACTTAACCCTTTTCAGGTTTATTTGTATTTTTCGTTAGACATTTATCGTGATGTATCGTTATAGGATTGTCGCAGAATTGCTGTATCGCAATATTATCAGTATCGTGCCCACCCTTAATATATATATATAAGTGTGAATAAACATACATTTAAACATTAATTAATACCCCTGATACAGCAAAACCAAACACTATTTTGAATATATTGGTCACATTGTTTACCTTCTCTAAGCATATCCATTTTCTTCATTGATGGTACTGCAGGGAACTTTGGAGATGGTGTACAGTCTTACTTCCTGTTCCTGCGATTTTTGGTGGTCCTCAACTTCCTGTCCTCCATGCTGATCATTGGATTTGTCCTCATCCCCAGCATTGTGTTCAGATCTGTTGCATCAGATTCTGTGAACATAACAGATAACAGTCTGTACACATTCTAGTCTCCTTGCATTAAGAGTCTTACTTACTCTTCTGGCCTCTATGAAATGCAGGATTGTTTAATCAGCTTCAATTGAATGCCTCAAACTATTGCTTCTTGGAGGCATTTTCTTATATTTAGAAAAAAGTACCACATTATTGTATAATGTAAATAATGTGGTACTAGTTATTTTATTAGTTATGTTTTAAACGTTGTTGGTGTGAATATTGACATTACACTAATAACCTTTATTATATATATATTATTTTTTTAAATAACCAAATAGTTGAATCAGGTTATTTCTGAGAAGGTATGCTCAGGGTTTCTGAGGCTCTTGTTTTGTGTTGACAGGCCCAGCAGAATGCAGACAGTATGACCATAACCCAGACTCCCTCGTGAGATACTTCAGCTACTTCCTGGACTTACTTTCTGGAACCGTGAGAAATACAAACACACACGCATCCATGTCCTTCTATGGATACGAACATGGAAGAAGATTAGATTAGATGGATTAGTTTTTCCTCTTCTTGGTCTACATTTGATTCTGTAATAATTAACATTTGTCTGGGAAATTTGTGTATTTCCTACCCACTTTAACTTCACATACACTGTATCCTCCTTCCCATCATTAAGTTTTGATTACAAAAACTTGATAATTATCATGTTCGACAAACCGTGTGCGCCCTTGTTCCTGTAGGGCTTCATGGAGTACACCTACCTGTTCTATGGCTACTACCACAACACCATGGTGGAAGAAAGTGACTTTTCCTACAACATCCCACTGGCTTACCTCTTCACTGCTGTCTTTTACTTCGCCTTTTGTCTCATCTGCATCACTGCACGGTAAGTTCCAGTGAAGACACACTTTTAGATGCACCAAACTGTTAGATGTTGAGGCAGACAGACTGTTTATTGTGTGTGTGTGTGTGTGTGTGTGTGTGTGTGTGTGTGTGTGTGTGTGTGTGTGTGTGTGTGTGTGTGTGTGTGTGTGTGTGTGTGTGTGTGTGTGTGTGTGTGTGTGTGTGTGTGTGTGTGTGTGTGTGTGCGTGCGTGCGTGCGTGCGTGCAAGAAAGCGACCAGTCAACCAGATAACCAGTATTCCCCATTGTTGACTGCTTGCTTGCACAGCACGGGGACTGCTGTTCGTGTTGCTGTGGCAACAGGAGGCGGCGCCACAGGCAATTACAGTAGGATTGTGTTCACTGGCTGGGACTTTGGTTGCCTCGGTGACAGGGCTACGAAACTGAAACAGAAAAACCTTCACTACCAGCTTCAGGTTAGAGGCTATGCTATTTTTTTGGGCCTCAAATATGTCTTAAGTTTATAGGATTTCTGCTCCATGCCCAATAAAGTTATTGTCCCCAGAAACCTGAACATTACTTTTCTTTCCTTTTCCGTCTCTGTCTCTCTGGACCAAGGTGGACCTTGAAGAGGAGAGGATAAAGAATGAGGCTGCCGCTCTGACCTTGCGTCAAAAAGTATTGCTGTACTCATCCCGTATTTTTCTGTCTCTCGTTGCTTTCGGCCTAATTATCGCAGCTTTCTTCGGCATTTACCAAGCCACCATCTTCAGCCAGGTCAGTGATGGGTGGTTCTACCTCTGTGTGTTTGTCATCCACATATCAACGTTGGCTCATCATATGGTGGTCTCTTTCATTTTCTATGTGCTATCCCTGGCAGAGCAAAGTCAAAGAGACAGGAGTGGTTGGGCTGTTCTACGAGTACCTGCCCTCCATCGTCATCACCGCGGGGAACTTCGTTGTTCCCGTGCTCTGTGACCAGATAGCCTTGCTGGAGCGGTATAACCCCAGCATCACTGTCATTGTGGCCTTGCTAAGGTTTGACCGTGTTGTGCATTTAACTGTTGTGTATGTATGTAGGCATGTAAGTTTGTATGCATGTGTTCATGTATGTTTGTGGTTATGTATGTGTTTATGTATGTGGGTATGTATGAGAGAGCAATAAGAGGAAGGGACACTGTTTTTGAGTGGTTGTTGAACAACTTAAATTATGTAGGCCTAGATCTAAACAACACATGCATTTGTGTCCAAAATCAATAGCAAACAAAGAGTCAGTTGATAAACCTTTCCAACAAAAGTATCTTATGACTCAGGAAAAGTGTGTGTTGAGCTCTCTCCCTCTCTCTCTTACATAGGTCAGTTTTTCTGAGAATGGTCAGTCTGGGTGTCCTCTTGTTCACATTGTGGAGCCAGATAACCTGTTTTGAAGGGGATTCTGAGGAATGTGCATTATGCCACTACAACTACAAGAGCTACCCAGTAAGTATGTTACTTGGTTCATGCATACATAGTGTAAATTCATCCTTTCACTTTACTTCTTTGTGTATGACAGGAATTGAAGGTGAATTTGAAAACTCATGTTCTAGGTTATCTGGACGTTTTTTAATCATTGATTAGTATTATTTGTACTCTGTTCCTGACTATATACCCAGTCTCCCAGAAATACATTTAATTCATTTAATCTATTCATTTGTGATCTGGGACATGTAATTTCAATTTATTCGTGCCAAAAAGCACACATTTCTAACAACTAGCACAGCTTTTGGCCACCCGTTTCTACTTTCACCTTTGATTCTGAGAAATTGTGACACAAATATATTTAATGCAGGTGCGCTGCTCTGTAGGCAAACCGCAACGGAAAAAAAGATAGCTGTTTCATCTCTTCTTTTTAGAATGAGTTAGAAATTTGTGCTTTTGGCATGAAAAAATTGAAATTACGTGTCCGGGATCACGAATGAATAGATTAAATGACGTGACGTGACAATGTCACGTATTTCCGTGAGACTGGGCTGCTATATGAGGTGAGGTGACATATAATTCCTTATGTAGTGTTGGGAGACCCGAGTGGGACAGGAGATGTACAAACTGACCCTGTTTGACCTGCTCATCACCCTCGCAATGCTTGTGCTGGTCGAGTTTCCACGCAGGTAAAGTGTTCAAAATGAACAGAGTGAGAGAGGTAAGGACGATTTTATACAACCTTCAGTCTGATGGGTCCATGGCTCGCTTGTGTTCCAGGATGGTGGTTGACAACTCATCCAACAAGCTGATTCAGTTTGTAGGCCGTCAGGAATTTCTAGTCCCGGTCAATGTCCTGGGACTGGTGTACGGACAGACGGTCGTGTGGACAGGGGCTCTGTTTTGCCCTCTGCTGCCGCTCATTAACACTTTGAAATTTGTGATTGTCTTCTACGCTAAGAAGGTGAACACGTTGATATATACACTCAAATTTCCAAACATATATCCCTCCCACCCGGATTTAATTATGTTGTGTAAATACACTGTGCTACAGATACACCTCACAGATTTCTGTGTCAAAGTAATGTTCTTCTTCCAATAACTATTTATTATGAATCAAAAGAAAATTGTCTCGGTGTTTCACATCATCACTGGTGATTGGGCCCACCAGATAACACTCTTCTCCAACTGCCGCCCGGCGGCCAAGACGTTTCGCTCCACCAAGTCCAAGGTGTTCTTCCTGCTGGTGCTGCTGTTTGGCTGGAGCCTCGCGCTGGTAGCCCTGATCTATAGCATTGCCAAGTGAGTAGCTCGCTAACTGTGCATAAACTTGACGGTATTACACTCCCGACAATGAATGTTTTTCGGACAAGGGGTCCTATTTAAGTAAATACATCCTGTGCAAGCCTTCCCACTCAAGTGAGTATGATTGTGGTTTCATATCCCGCTCAGGATCCACCCTTCGATGAGCTGCGGGCCCTTCCGCTCTCTCTCCTTAATGTGGACAATCGTTCCTGATTCGTTCTATAGCCTCTCCCTAACGACACAAGGCTTCCTCTACTTTATCGGCTCACAGAGCTTCTCCATTCCCTTGTTTCTTTTCTTTAGGTGAGTGCTATGTTATATAGTTAACTAGAAAGTTATGTACAATATTTTAATGAATGACTTTTGTATGATGTATTAACAGAGCTATTATCTTGTCAACAGTGTGGTGATGTGCTATTTCATAGCCTTAGCTTCCGTTTACGGAAAAAGTGTGGACTTGCTCAAAGCTCAGCTTAAACTGGTATGTATGTGTGGCCACATACTTCCAATACTACTAGTTTGCCTTGCTTTGTTGTTTTGAACTTTTGTCTGAGTTATTGTGTTAGAGGTCCACCTAGTTCAAATGGGATGGGCTTGCAGCTTTTCAAATGCAGTGTTCGGTCTGTGGTCAACAGGAGGCCCGCGACAAGCAGTTCCTGGTCAAACAGATTGAAGAGCTCAGTCGAACGCTTGGAGTTGCAAGATGATTCACAATATAAAATTGCCAACGCCACTCACCTGCACCAAGAACACTTTCTCTTAATTATTTTGCACCTCTGTAATTTAGTTAAATATATATCATTGATCTTGGATCAGTGCACGTACATTTATTTGAACAAACTGTTCTTATATCCAGAAATGAACTATTTGCCATGCATCATAAATAAACCGCGTTACCTTGACACCCTCTGGTGCTGACATGTGGAAATGCACCGTTCTGTTCTTTTTGTTTACTTCCGGTTTGTATCTTCTGCGAGAAGCTACTGTAGTTAGCAAGCCGAATGTTTATATATGGTTTAATGTTGTAACTCAACTATACTTGATATTATTTTCTCCATATTGGAAAGCTAACTGGGTGACTTCATGATGAACGGTGGACACGTTTTTAGCTAAGTACCAGAATAACTATTATTTAACCATACAAATTACCAAGACACTTATTTTTTTCCGTCATTTCATTACCCCAAAGACAGCTGATTTGATAACTTCCTTGACCTTATCTGTGAACGCTGAAGAATTGATTGAAGACGGCGATTTATTGTGGTTATTCATATGGTAACTGGTAGACCAGTACGTCTATCTAGCTGCTTGCAGCGTTGAGTTGGCATTATGAACATCCTTCCCAAGAAGAGCTGGCATGTCCGTAACAAGGACAACATCGAGCGCGTGCGGAAGGACGAGGCCCAGGCTGCAGAAGAGGAGCTCGAGGCCAAACGTCGCGTGGAGCGCGCTGAGCGAGAGGTATCTCAATATTATGACAGGTATCTCAATATTATGACATTAACTAGGTCAAGCACATGGTGCTAAATATTCAATAAAATAATAAATGCACTATATTCAAATCCCTCGTATGCATGGCTACAACTTTAGTTAGTGCTGCCTTTTTTCTATAATGCATCAAACATATTATCCCATACATATACATTTGTTTCCCAGTAATATTGGTTTTTCTATTCTCAGTTCAATGTGTATCCTTAGAGTTATACCAAAATTGTCAATTTATTCACAGGTCCCATCAATACATAATAAATTACTTAATAAATACAATAAATAGCAATAGGATAATAATATTGGTTTTTCTATTCTCAGTTCAATGTGTATCCTTAGAGTCTCATACTGTATTTTTCTCGATTTACACACAGGCACGCACAGAGTTTCTGAGGAATAAATCCCGAGCTGCTCTCCAATTGGAACATGGAGGGAAGACTGAGGAACTGAGTGGACCAGGAAGGAAAGATGAGCAAACGAGTGGACGAGGAATTAAGGTTGAGGAAACGAGTGGACAAAGTGGAATCCTGGAACATCTCAACTTGTTCCCACTGGAAGATTCTTCTGAGAAGAAGGGGAATGAGGAGTATCTCAAAGATAAGAAAGATGAGAAGGTAACCGGAATTTCTCTTATCATATAATAAAACTAACTAAACAGAAGCACATCAGGGATAGTTTCCATCTCTCTGACCTAGCGAACATTTTCCCAGCAATTCCATTTCAGGACTTTAAAAAGTCTTCTCCTAGGATATTCCTGTGGTTTCATCGACCCAAATAGTCTCTTAAAGCTCTCAATCAAAACATAGAGACCTTTTGGAAATATTAATTTTTGAATGTCTCTTTTTTTCAGGAGAAACAGGAGCGAGCCATCGGGCTCCTGGTGTCCCTGGGCCCTCAGCCCGGCACTGAGGTGACTCCGTGGTACATGAAGACCGAGAAGGAGAAGGAGGAGGAGAAGGAGAAACGGAAGAAAAACCAAAAAGAGCCCGAGAAGGGGATGAGAAAAGGAACCACGGAGGAGGAGAAGGAGAAGCGTGACCGTAGGCTGAAGGACATGCTGGACCCCATGAAGGACATGAGGAAAGCCCTGGCTATTAAAGACCGCAAGGAACCCAAGAGCAAGAGGAGGGAGAAGAGGCCCAGAGCACAGATGAGCAGTGGACCCAGGTGAGGAAGGCTTCGGGGTAGAAAACACTGCTCTGGCTTTGCAAACCAGAGTTCATATGTGCTACTTTGCAACCTAATATGCACTTAACATGTATAGCAGGGGGCAATTAACAGGAGCAATGTACATGAAGATTTATCGGAAGGGGTCAGAGACTCTCTGGATACTGTCACGTTTATTATTCGATTATTTCTTCCTTTTCTTGTAAAGTGATCACATCGCAGCAGCTCAGTATGATACACCACTCACGAGTGAGGGATCCCTGTGGTCCAATAATCAACCGATGTACGATGTGTGTGTCGTATATATGTGTGTATTCATGTGTGTGTACTAGTATATCCGTATGTGGTCATGTGTGTACTAGTATATCCGTATGTGTCCATGTGTGTGTGCTAGTATATTGTGTGTATGCGTGGAGCTAGTATATCCGTCTGTTCATGTGCGTGTACTAGTATATGCGTATGTGTGCTATGTATTATATTTTGTGTATTCATGCGTGTGTGCTAGTATATCCGTATGTATCCATGTGCGTATACTAGTATATCCATGTGTGTACTATTATATCCATGTGTATACATGTGAGTGTAGTATTATATGTGTGTTGTGCTAGTGTTTTCATGTGTGTGTACTAGTATATGTGTGTGTGTGTGTGTGTGTGTGTGTGTGTGTGTGTGTGTGTGTGTGTGTGTGTGTGTGTGTGTGTGTGTGTGTGTGTGGTGTATAGTGTGTGTGTGTACACTAGTATATCCATGTGATATGTGTGTAAGCATATGCATGTGTGTACTAGTAATATCTGCTGTGTGGTACTAGTATATCTTTGTATTAATGTGTGTGTACTAGTATATCTGCGTGTACTAGTATATTAATGTGTGTGTGTGTGTGTGTGTGTGTGTGCGTGTGCGTGTGCGTCCTTAGCTCCATGGAGAAGCTGCGTGTGGAGCGGCTCCAGAGGGAGGGGGAGGAGCGACGGCGGGCCCAGGCCCTGATCGACCAGAGGAACGGCAAGGTGGCGGACAAGGAGCCGGGGAGGGGGCCGGCGGCCGAGGAGCGCGAGAGGCCCTACAACAGCGCCTACTTCCCGGAGCTGGCTCGCAAACGCCAACGCAAGGACCGGGACAGCTGGCGAGACGAGATCCTGAAGTCGTGAAGTGCTGTCCAGCTTTATAAGGACTATAAGAGCCGTCAGAGTGTTGATTGGCAGCCGGTGAACTGGGATGTGTGCTGGGAATGAAAGGTCAGATACAAAACTGGATGTTATTCAGGGTTTGTTTGTTTGAAACTGTGTTAATACGTGTGTAAGAGCTGAATAATATGTCAATCAACTTAAAAGTCAGACTGTTCCTACCATATAGACGAGATGCTTTTTCTATGGAAATATACATCCTATTTTGAAAGTGTCCATTTTTTTAATGTATTTTTTTTCAGGATTCTTATTTCTGATTTAATTCAAAGATACCTTATCAAAATGTGTGGCGTTTAATAAACCTGCAATGGGGACATTCAATTAAATATTGCCATACGGAAACAAATTCTCACCATTCAGTAGATCATTCAATTATATCATATATAAATATTATCGTTCTGCTTCTTAATTCTTATTTATAAATTACAAACGAGAATCGGTGTGAAGATACGCGCCAACCCGATTTCTCCTCCTAGCACGCGGACCATGATAAAGCATGTTGACGCTGACGTAGGCTGGTGGTGGATACCGGAGGAACACAGCCAGACCTCCACACAGCGAGCGGAGAAAACAACACATAGACAAACACAGGATGGATAACCTCGCCGAAGGTTTTCGGGGAATAGCATCAGACTCGAGACGCGTAGCTGGGTCGGACGGATGGCACAATAGAGCGCCTCTCAAACCGTGTTTAATTGCGGATTAGGACGGAGAGGGGGGGGGCATCAAACAGGAGGAGGAGAGGGGGGTAGGACGGAGAGCACAACAAGGAGACGCTCTTTATTATTAGGGGGGGAAGAGGCGATAGACCGGAGACGGTAGGCTACCAGACGGTGGCGGCGGGTAACGGGAGAGGACCCAAAGCATCGCTCGAATGGTGATGCCGAGGACGAAGCGACGATGCGACGACACTGCTGGGTGATAGCGCTAGCGGGGATGATGTACTTCAACCCGGAGCGAGCGCTCGGAGCCCCGCAGAGAGAAGGTGAGTGGTGTCGGTGGAAGAATGCGATCATTCCGGTGATGCTAGAGAAAGAGCCGAGGTGGGAGGTAGTCTGTTATGAAAAAGGCCTAGACGGGAGAGCATCAGCCAGCATGGGAGAAACGCTGTGCAGATGATCGCGAATGAATATTGCACTATATCACAGAATGAGTGACTCGATACAACTGAAAACATGTTAAAGCGATATATATATATTTTTTTTATTATTTTTGATATTAGCCCGATATGGCTCCATTGCTATATTTCAATCGTATTCGGCCCTCTTAGGTCACACCAATGGCATTTAAATGACATAAATGCATAGGAAGCTGAATGGCTTCACAGTGCAATATGTTATGTTATTGGGGGATGTGAAACCAGACATATTTAACAACGATAAGTCGTCGTAGCGTTTTTCTAATAATAAGGTGGCGTGTGGTCCCATAATTTGGCAGTGGTGTGTGCTCTGTTTTCCTAATGTGTGAAGTCATTGCATTGTGTTGGTATTGTTTTGATGAGAGCTGTGTGCATCGGAGCTATTGTAATAGGCCCCGTTACGTCCTTATTTGTATGCAGTCTGCTGGACATCTGTCTCGGTTAAGATGAAAGGAAAATAAATGCCTAGGAACTGTGTAGCAGTGTCTTATGTCCACCAGTTCTAGCTGTGGTGGGCTACTGGTGGATAGAATATAACTACACACGCACACGGGGTGATTACAATTTCATGGCTCGCGTGCGTTTTTTTGTTTTGTTATGCAGTGCATGTTTAATAAATCATATAATCAGTTATTCTTAATGAGAAATTTAGCAAACGCATTTATTGGTTAATAACAAGAGTATTACACTGGCATTATTCACGTTTTTAAAAAAGAAGAAGCAGATCTAGGTGTTTACATGTTTCCCACTCGCCTATAGGCCTTTGTAGGCTACAACAATGATCCAATTCTGAGGTTGTTTTATCGAATATTTAGAGAGCTCTGCTAAGAACTGAGACATGAGTGTTGCCAAAAGTGTTAATCATAGTCAGGCTTGCACATTGAATCTTGTTTAAGACAGACATCAATTAAAGGCTTTTGTTTACGAGTTTACGAGTGATCTATTTCCCACGGTGTGTCGACGACTGACTCAGGTGTGCGTGTGCGTATGTGCGCGTGTGTGTGTAACATGTTCTTGACCTTGCTTGTAGTCTATCTCAGATGTTCTGCGTTGTATAGCAGTAATCTTTTTCGGCTAGAAATATAAGTTTAACTTTGCATCGTGCTTGGACCTGGGTAAAAATGGGACCGATCCAACAATCAAGGCATATCTTTGGTGATCAAAATAAAATATAGTTCATGACATTTTCAAACATTATTTTATGTTTTTTTTATTATCTAATTATTATATACAAGCAATACGAAAAACAAGGTAAACCAGTAAAGGGGTTTTAACCACCCTGCCCTGCCCCTTCTTTCTTACAGATGGTTCGCTTCTTACAGTCAGCCAAGTTGAGGTACAAATATCAATGACCCGAAACCTTCCCCCTCTCACCTCAGTATAGTCCACCCTCCCAAACTGAGCAATGCTTTCCAGTTTTCCAAACTCCCCTTTCCCCCTGATAAGCAATCCTCTAACCCAGGCGACGGCTCCAACCACCTTCCCTGCTTTCTCAACCGTCTCTCCTCAACGGAATGCCCTTTCTGATACTCCCCCCCCCCCCCCCCATCTTCTTTTTTATCCTATAATTGGAATGATATATGCTCCCAGTTTCAACCTCAATATATCTTCAATTTAAATCTTTGTTCCCTTCTTTTTCTTTTATGGCTCCAGTCAATACATTAACTCTGAAACTGAAAGATATATATTTTTCTCTTCTTCCTGCTTTCCCAAACCTCCCCTCTACCAATGTAACGTAAGCATTGGGGTGGTGGCGGGCGGTCCTCCACTGTGTTCCAACCCTGCCTTTATGGAGGCGCTTCAATGTCTTTCCTGTGTTAATCACAAACCTCCGTAATATTATGCGTTACTTTTTTTCTTTTTTCTTTGTGTTCTAATTCAATTACGTCTCTTCTTCCCCTTCTCACTGAGTCATACCGAGAGGCGATCTACAGCAGTAAATCTCTCCCTCTCCCCCCTCTCTCTGTCTCTCCTTCCTCTCCTGACTCTCTTGGTCGCTCTCTCCTTCAGTCTCTCAATCCAGGGCCTCGTTCCTCTCCCCCCCGCCCTACTGTGGTCATCCTCATCTCTTGCTCCGGGCTGGTCTCCTTCGTCCTGCTGCTCCTCACCTGTCTGTGCTGCAAGAAGGGAGGAGTGGGATTCAATGTAAGTCTCCAACATGTAAGAGACTTCCTCACCTGGTCCTGCTGGATGTGTATGTGTGCACACTGATGCATGTTCAGTAGAGCGTTGGTACAGCGCTGTGGGGTTGTCTGAGTGGATGTGTAGTTAGAGGGGGGGATTGGGATGTGATGCTGTTTGATACAGAGAGACAGACGGGGATAAGGGAGACTCTGCATGGCTGGGGTTGTTTTTGGGGTTCATTGGGCAGGAAGAGGCAATAGTCTACAGTCGTTCTTCTTCTCTCATTATCTCAAAAACAACCACGTTCTTCTATTTATTTGTTTTGCCTTCTACTCCTCTTCTTCATGATTCTTAAATCATGATAAATATTTATTGTTTATCCTAATGGTGTTAAGAATTGTATGTGGTCTTCCCGTTTCCCTGGTCTGTGTGCTGCCTCTGTCGGGAGCAGGAGTTTGACAATGCGGACGGGGAGGAGTGCTCGGCAGGCTCCAGCCCGGTGCAGGAGGACAGCCTGTCCTCCTGCCCCTCCCTCCCTGAGGTGTACACCCTGCCAGTCAGGGACCGAGCCGCCTGCCCGGCCCTGCAGGACGGAGCAGGTGGGAGGAGGGTTCTTACCCGGCTGTATTACTCCTGGGGTGTCGTGGTTTTATGTTTAAAAAAGAAATATGAAATATGTGGTTAAATGAAATAGAAAAAAATGCCATCCATTTTATATTCTGATTTCATGAGCATTATGTATAATGTGTCAAGTAATACAAGTCAAACTTTTGAATTTGATATCTATCTATGTATTTTCCTGATTCATGTGAAAAACAAAGCTGTATCATTGCTCCGTCTCACCTCTCTTCATTTTTTTGCTTTTCTTCAACAGATTCCAAATCTCAGTGCTTTAAGAGGCACACTCTGAATTATCTGCAGGAGATTGGAAATGGCTGGTTTGGAAAGGTGAGTTAATCTGAAGTCTCTCCTGGGGCAGTGTTGCAGTGGTTATCATTACTGCGTTACACAACGGGGCCCCTGTCTGTGCCTTAGGCAATGCCCCAGACTAGAAGTATGTCCCCGGGCCTGTCTTTATATAATGATAAATTATATTTAAACTTTAGAGGGTTGGCTGTTCTCAAGATGACTAATTTTAGCCTGCTTCTATTTTTTGGCCAAAATGAGAAATTGGTGGAATATTGTTTTATTACACTCTCTTTTGGGCTCTAGAGAGTTTTGGGCTCTAGAGATATCTACAAATAGTGATTGTTGTTGCTCGGGCTTCGGCGTTTTGATTGGTTTGATTCCTGACGGCTATCTGTGGTCATCAATGTTTGTGTGAATTGTGTGCATATCTGAATGAAATGGTTTGGATAAAAGCATATGCTCAATGTCATTTATAAATGCATTTCCTCTCTCATATGTTGCACCTTATGTCTATGTTCAGTGATTTATCAAAAGCAGTCTTTAGGAACTTTTTAAGAAGCAGGACTTAAGTATCTTGCTCCATGCCTACAGACTAAGGACCACTGTGGAGGTCCACTAGCCCAGGTTCAGGGTCTCATAGTGGGCTGTGTCTCTAGGTGATCCTGGCCGAGGTGCTGTGTGATTGCAGCTCGTCCCAGGCCATCGTGAAAGAGCTCAGGGTCACCGCCAGCCCTCTGGAGCAGAGGAAGTTCCTGGCGGAGTCAGAGCCGTACAGGTGAGACCCGTCCTACCCAGAGACATAACCCGCTCATGTGCCTTGATTGGCTGGGTAATATTTTCTGAAAACAAAGACATAAAAAACTATTCTCGTCGTTGTAATTAGTGAGTGTAGTGATTTAGCATCTTAATTCGGCCTTCAATTATTTCTCATTATCTGAAGAGATGAACATATATGACATATGATATATCGCTGTCCTTCATTTCCTCCTGATTTCTCTTTGGGTGGATCAGCAGGTGTATACAAAACTAATCCAGCTAATGAAACCTGGCAGAGGATTTTGGGCTGACCTATTTTGCATGCTTCACAGAAGATTATAAAATATGTCTGCCTTTAACACACTTAAACACGCACATATGTGGAGGAACGTTCGCAAACACACACCCACACCCACGCACACATAGACGTTCAGGCCCACTCATACACATGCGATTAATATACTCTCTCTCATTCTCCATCTTTTCTCTCATATATAAGCAGTCTTTTTTAAGCCTCTTCTGCTAGCTCCCTTGCTGAGGCACAAAGCCTTGAACTGACAGCTGAGAATCTACATCTCCATTTATCTATATATATATATATATATATATATATTATACAAACAAAATTATATATTAATTGATTTATTTTGATGTAGGTATTCTAAAGATTCACACTTTGATGGATCTCTCAGGAAACCCTAAACTTTATTCTCAATGATATATGAAGCTCTTAACTATGGTAGTACTAATAAGTAATGACTCCTATCCACCTCTCATTCTGTCGGTATCAGTACCGTCACCCTTGTTCCCACGCACCAGACAGAAGGTGGTCCCTCGCACTGCTAACACAGGTTATCCCCTGTCTCTCCTGCTCTGTCCTCCCCTCTCAGGAGCCTGCAACACCCCAACATCCTGCAGTGTCTGGGCCAGTGCAGTGAAAGCGTCCCCTACCTCCTGGTCATGGAGTTCTGTCAGCTGGTAAGACAGAGAAAGCTAAGGACATCTCAAAATAATATAACCATCAAATGGAACTCAATATCACACAATCATAGTCAAGACCTCATCGTCATCTTTGACAGCATGCAGCCACACTTGCATCCAATGAGATCTCTGTGGTTGGATGTAGACTACAGGTCTATTAGTAAATTCACCTGTTGTGTTTTTTAGCATTTGAAATCCTCTTGTTTCCATTGTGCAGGATGAGTTTCTTTTTCCATCCCCTCATCTTGGTTAGATGATGACTGATGACTAAGAACAGCATGCTGTCCTGACACTCTCAGACTAATAGAGGACCTTTTCTCTATCCAAGACATGTATTTATCAGATCCTTTTCCATCTAATTTGATTATTTTGATTATTTTATTATTTTATTTTATTTATTATTTTATTTTATTTATTTACGTACTTTGTCTCCTTATTTTCTGAAGTTTATTTGTTAGCCTGATAAATATTATTTGATTGTGATTATTGACAGGGGTGGAACTCTTGTACAAGCCCATTGGGCTTCGTTCCCTCCTTGCACCATTAATGTTTATGTGTGCTAAATAAATAAACTAAACTTAACTAGTGCAGTATAACAACAGGGATAGATGGTGCAAACAACATGGACTTTCTTGAAAGTTATCACAGCAGTATTAGCTTATCATCAATCATTTTTCTTGGTACGAATACTGCTAATAATAGTACTTCCTTTCCATTCTCCCATTCAACTGCCAAAGGTAATAATAAAAGGTTTGTTCATTATATCATGGATAGGCCACATGGGTCTATCTAGAGGACATTTGATAGAGACTTTTAGTCCAAACACTATTATTGTCTAAAGATACCTTGAGTGCATAAGTATTTAGCATGCATTTCCCCAATGGGAATTAAACCCCTAACCCTGGCAGGGTTAATGCCATGCTCTACAAGATAAGCTAGACAGGACCCAGTATTTACTCATTTATAAACCACAGTGAGCATAAGTTATCCCACCACAGTGTCTCCAGTTTTTATATGGCCTTCCTTGCCTTTGCTGCCAACTAATTAATCAGCTCTCCTACGGCCTCGGAGGACATTGGGGGCCAAACTCCCACTAAATGGACCCTTCTTGTTGGAGACATGGCATGCGCATGGCATCAACTCAAAGATTGTGTGAGTCAGCAGGAAGGCCTGCCAGGTGCCTTCTAGCCGTTGTGTGGGCGGAGGTGGAGGTCACTCAGCTGCTCTTCTGCTCTCATCACTAGGGCGACCTGAAGCGATACTTGCGGGCCCAGAGAAAGTCAGATGGGATGACCCCTGACCTCCTGACCCGGGACCTCTTGACCCTTCAGCGAATGGCCTTCGAGATCACCTCCGGCTTGCTGCACCTTCATGAAAGCAACTACATCCACAGGTAGTTGGAGACATCTGCCCATTTCACCTTTAACCCATGTAGGGTAATGTATTATGCGGTTCATCCTGTATTTTGGCTTATTTCTGTGTCCTCCTCTCTAGTGACCTGGCTCTGAGAAACTGCCTGCTGACCTCCGACCTCACCGTTAGAATAGGAGATTATGGCCTGTCACATAACCACTACAAGGTATGTCTGTGTTGGTCCCTTCCAAGAGGGAACTGAAGAATTTGGGTTTGTTTTGGTAGTAGTGTAGAGGTTTACATTTCAGACACAAAAAAAACACATATTCAGCTATACTGCTTCAATAACAAAAAATGCCCAGTGCATATATTGAATAATTGCTGAATATCTGTGTTTTGCAGGATGATTATTACCTGACCCCAGACAAGCTGTGGATCCCTTTACGATGGATAGCCCCTGAACTTCTGGAGGAATACAGAGGATCTCTCATTGTTACCGACCAAACCAAGACCAGTAATGTGTGGTACGTTTTAGAAGGACCTCAGTTCCCAGGAACTGCTTTGAATTGTACAAACACACACTTTTGCTTCTCTAAAACCATAGAGATTTAAAATACACTCGGGAAAATATTGTTTAAAAATATACTTTTAAACGATACGTATAAATGTGAAACGTGTTATTGCTTGAAGTACCCTTCTTTTAATAATTCAGATATGCGGAGAAATTGGATAAATCTTTTACTGTAAAATTGTGTGCAGGACAGCCTTTTGTGAAAATATATTTAAAGCACTGCCGTGTCAGTTTGTGGGTATAATCGGCCAAGACATTGTACTGAGTGGGAACAGCCTACATACTTCTAAATCAGGATACACTATGTGTATGAACTGAGGGGGTGCATGAAGGCTTGTCTCTTGATTCATGTCTCATCTCTCTTTCTGGTGCAGGTCCCTGGGAGTGGTGATCTGGGAGCTGTTTGAGTTTGGCTCCCAGCCTCATAGACACCTCAGTGATGAAGAGGTGCTCACCTTTGTCATCAGGGAGAGGCAGATCACCCTGGCCCAGCCCAGGCTCAAATTGTCCCATGCAGACTACTGGTCAGTACAACTTAGCACAGCACGACTGACGTAGATTAAAAACACAAGACTTGATTGTATTTTAATGCGACAACGTAGATCAATTATTAATGATCATTTTGAATGATGCCCCCAGCTGTGTGATGAATTAATCCCTATCTTCTACCTTGTTTTGCTTGCTCCTCCGCCAGGTATGAGATCATGCAGTCCTGCTGGCTGCCTCCATCTCAGCGTCCCTCCGTAGCAGAAGTATTTCTCCTCCTCTCCTCCCTCCTGGCAGCTGAGCGAGGGATCGCCAGGGGCAGTGTTGGCGAGGAAGATGAAGAGGACGAGGAGTACAACGAGGGCAGCAGAGGGAGGAGAGGAGAGAGCGACGAGTCCTTCGAGAGACGCTGGGACTCCCTCCGTCCACCCGCCTTTCAGACCGCCACAACCGAGCGGCAGAGAGACAGAGAGTACAGCAGAGAGAGAGACAGAGACAACTCCTACCCTCTGCTGGACCCTGTGGGGAACTGCATCACCCCGTCCTCCACTGAGCTGGATGACATTCTCACAGTCACCGAAACCAGCAAGGGCTTAAACTTTGAGTACTTCTGGGAGAAGGCCCACGCAAGACGGGGCTACAAACCTCTCCCTCCTCCCCAGTCCATCCCGACGTTGAACCATACCCACAGGCAGTCCCTGGACACTCCCACCGTCGTCCCGGTGATCAGCGCCCGCAGCCCCTCCCTGGCCAGTGAATACTACATCAGATTAGAGGAACACACTCCTCAGGATAAATCGCCCACTCTTAAGGGGAAACTGCAAGCGCCCTACGGCTCTGACTCCATGTGCCCCGGAGACATGGAGCTCATGGAGATCCGCAGCGGGATGCTGGGCAAGGAGCGAGTGCCGTACTCCACTGATGGTAGAACGCTGGGCCGGAGCGTCCAGACGGTCCGCTCCAGTGAGGTACAGCTCCAGGTGACCAACACGGGAGTGGCGGAGTTCCGGGACACGTCGTCCCGGGTGACCGACTTCTCAGTAGTGGACCTCGGCGATGACGAGGAAGAGGATAGGAAGCGGGGTGGCGAAGGAAACAAGTACTCGTCCAATGGTTCCCATGCCCCGGTTCTTCCTCCGAAGCCACGCTCCATGTCCATGTCTTCAGCTGGCCACCTGCACTCCCGCCCTCTCCCGGCCCCTCCGCTGGGATACCACAGAGGGCTGCCTCACTACACCCTGGGTGGAAGAGTGGAGACGGACCCACATCATATGGGCAGCTGCCCACCGTCCGCCTTTGACCACCTGGGACTCCATCGTTCGCGCCAGGCCCTACCCCCGTCGCCATCCCTCTCCCCGTCCCTGCCCCCGTCAAGCCATCCCATTTACTCCGCAGCTCCAATGGGTCCTCCCCCTTTGCCTCCCCACAGCAAGCCCATGAGAGGGTACCCCAGTTACAACATGGCAGACACTTACTCCCGATACAGCCGCTCACACATCCACACTCAAAGAGACCCGCTATCCTGTGAAGATCCTGACCGTGAGGAAGGTATGAGGCGCGCATCGTCGTTGAGCAACTCCAAGGAGCATTCCCATTCCCGTAAGAAAGACTTTGACTCCCCCGTACGGAGAGTGAACCCCTTGCGGCCGGTCTACCGCAACTTACCTCGCACCCAAATCCCGAACGAGGGGCGCTCATCGTCCTCCAGTCCGACCTACTCGGACGAGGATGACTCCCCCTTCACGTCCCCTGTAAGAACGAGCTCCACCGTCGGCCACTCCAGCCTGTCTGAGGACGCAGACCCGGCCACAGCAGAGCTCTTCTCCCGGGGGATGAAGCGGACCCAGTCCCGCCTGGCCACTCTCCTTCCCACCATATGGAAGGAGGACGCCGACCTGCAGGCGCAGAGCGTGGCCGCTGCCCGGAAGTCACCCCTGCATTTGTTCCTGACAGAGATAACCACCTCGACAGAGTCCGGCGAGTCCAAGGAAGACACAGGGGAAGAAGAGAAGCAGGAGAAGAAGGGGGAGGAGAGGTGGGGGAATTATATTTTTCCAAACCGAGGGATGCGCCGATCGCAGTCCCTTGTCACGGAGCTGAGCTCGGCCGAACGCTCGCGGGGGACCAACAGACACGGTGACAGGACGGGCCCAGAGGGGAAGTGTACGGTCACCAAAGAGTCCTTCCAAAGGGAACTCTTTCTGACAGAGATTGACACACAGAACATAGACCAAGATACAGAGGAAGAGTTAGAACAAGACTCTGTGAAATACCTCCATCCGGTGTCCAGGTTGCGGCCCTACGTCTGCGCCCCCGGTCTCCCCTCCTACAGCGAGGCTGAAGAGGCCTACTCCAAGGGGATACGGAGGTCCCGCTCGCTCCTTGCCGAGATGACCACTGGGGGGCCACGGTCAGAGCTCCAGGACCCAGAGACGGAGCCCCGGAAGATGGAGATGACCAGGGAAGAGTTCATGAAGGAGATCCATTCCGCTGAAACCTTCTTGACGGAAATCATTTCTCGACAAAAAGTAACAACAGAAAAGAAGGACGAGGAGTCGGCCTACTCTCCAACCCCGATGTCCCCTGAATACGAGTCCATATGCATCGACCCCGACTCCTCCCAGACCATCTGCTTTCAATCGGAGAGCTCAGTACGAGCGTCAAACAAAGGAAAGGATGAGACACAAAAGGAGGCCATCTACGCTCAAGTGACCAAACGGGCTAAGAAGAGCGAGATTAAGGTTACAAAAAGACCTGACATCCCAATCCTTCACATAGGCCCAAATAAGCAGCCTGGAACACAGACAGACCCAGACACACATGACTCTGAGACAGGTGGAGCCACTGTCGATACTTTGTCACTTACAGAACAACTATGCCAACAAGGTGGCTTGTTTTCAGAGAAAATGCCTAAAAACGGTTTATTGTTCAGCCAACCGTGTGATAAAGAGGAAACCGAGTGTTCAGAACGGCCAGCTTTACCCGCCAGAGGTGAACAGAGACATGGAGATATGTCAGCACCATCTCATAATGAGCCCACTGAGCTGCAGTGTGAAAACAAAACACCCTTTTCACATGACCAATGTGAAAGGACTGGTTTCATGAATACTGTTGATGTTCTGAAGGATGATCTACCAACTGGCAGTGCTGTCCTGAAAGGCAACAGTTTGCAAAGTAATGATTCTGATGCAACAATATGCATAACAGAAGAAGGACCTGCCACTCACTCCAATATAGCTAAGATTCTTGCTTCTGGAAACAATCTTGAAAGCTATCTGAAGACCCAACTGACTGAGGAGAGCAGTACAGCTGAATTCCAATCTGCTCCAACTACGCCTGACTGGGATCAATCCTCAGATATCTCTCTTATGACCCCCAGTGACTCGGTCCTGTCCCCAATGACCTCCAGCTCGGCCGACTGCCTCACGCCCAGTGACTCTTGGCTCGGGGGAGGCGGAAGTGGAGGCTGGAGAGCTCTGGGAAGTGAAACGCCTCATCGGGATTCGGCCTATTTCTCAGACAGCGAGTGGGAGGGCGAGGGCCTGAGTCGGAGGGTCGCTGAAGGACTGGGGGCCTTGAGGCCTGGCAGCGGGCGAGGGGGAGATCGGGCAACGCTGACAGGAATAGAGGAGAAGACAGAGGAAGAGGGAGAGACAGGAGGAAAGAGTCCCCTCGAACAGAGTGCTGCGGATTCAGATAGGAAATCTCAAGCTGAGGACTGGGACACGATTGGGATGTCGGAGAACGAGAGGGATCATTACCAGAACGCTCCTGAAAATGATGTGTCCTGTATGGATCATGAGAAGAATATTCATAATAGCAGGCTAGAGTTTGCCCAGAGCGATGAATCTGGCATATTCCAGAATGAATGCAGAGAGACCAATATGAAGGGCATCAGCAATTTAACAAAGCAGTCAAATTATTCCCAGTCCAAGGGTAGCGTTGAATTCATTGCTAAGATGTTTTCTAACTTAGAGGATGAGCCTGGGCTCTCATATGGGGACACATCTCAGGTAGACAAGCATTACATAGACGGCGTTGTCTCTCACATACAGATAACCGATTGCAAACATCAGGATTCTACCAAGGAGTACTTGCATCCCAAGAACATCACAGAGACAAATACTTTGGATGAGAGTAGCTCTGGCAGTCAGTCAAAGGATAGTATGTCAACATCTGACGATCAAGAATGTGCAAGAATTACTCAATCAGATATTGATTCCCCTGCACATAATTCCCCCTGTTCTGGAAACAGCAGTGAGGAGTCCATGACGTCATCTAATTTTGACAAGCATGAATCTCGCCTGTCACGGTTCTATGGCATTCAAACCAGCAACACCCCACTTGAGGATGACTCCTCCACACCATTGGATGCCAGCGATGAGAAGTGTGAAGAGGATACGATCAGCCCTCGAGCGGGTACCTTTTGGCCCGAGGGGGGTGAGGAAGAAGCGGAGGACCATGAAGAGAGCCCTGGGCTGGAGCTCCAGAACACAGATGCCAACGAGCTGGGCCTGAGGAACCTGTGCTATTCAGCCAACGGGGAGGGCTCTATGGACGGAGCCAAGACAGAGACAGAGAACCAGCTTGCTGCCGGGGAGCTGAGTAACGCCAAGAGGGAGAAGTCCCCGCAGAGGGCCGAAGTAAAGCAAGATCAGAAAGCAGTTGTTCCTGTTAAAGATACGACTAAAGAGTCCCCAGAGGGCCTAGAGCAGAAGAGGAAAGAGCTTTGGAACACCCTGGACGAGGAGGAGGGCAGGACAGGCAGAGCGGTTATCACCGGAGAGCTCGACTGTCACCGCTTCACTCAAAGCGACCTGCACCTGTGGCCCGCAGAGAATGACCAATGGGCATCTCCGGAAAATAGGAGACAGGATGTGGAGCTGAGGTCAGAGTTCCTCTCTGGGTTTGGTGGGAAGGCCTGGGAGGTTGGAGAGAGGCTTGTGGTTGGAAGAGAGTTCTGGGAGACCGAGGAGAATGATGAACTGGCTGGAAGTGAACCTCATCCAGCTGTCCTGGAGGGGATGGAGGAACCCTGTAATGTGGAGAGACAGGGGCTGATCGACAACCTTGAACTTCATGATTCAATAGTCAGCGACTGTCCTCAGGTTTTGGACATACAGCAAAATGAAAATATTGAAAGTCTAGAAGAAATTGATGATTCCAGCATAGATGCAATCACAGTGATCGAAGTGGAGAATCTGGAAATCCCAGAGCAAGAGATATTGGAAGATGCTCTTAACGAAACCACACCAGCAGTAGATACGGTGAAGAACAGTGAAGAGCAGTTAGCGTTTTCAGAAGAAGAGAATCAGAATTTTAACAGGTGGCCTTCAAATCAACAGTCAGATGAAGTTATTGAAAAAGACGCATGCTCTTATTCAGAGAACCATTTCACTGACGCATTGGAGAACGTTGTTACTTCTATTTTTGTTTCTGAGGCTCCACCTATTGTTATTTCAAGTCTAGAAAATGTTGAACCAGTAATCAACACTAAAAGTGCCCTCAGTCCAGAGCTTGAAGACTTAGACATTGAAAAGAAAATAATAATAACGTTAGATCTTGGGAAAGATTCAAATGGTCCATCCTTTGAACAAGAGCCTTTGCCCACGACCAGTGCTGTTAATTTGCCTGTGCAGGCGGTCACAGAGACTTCTTATTCCCAGGTGGACAATTTCAGTTCTATGGATTTCCCTAGTCCTCCACACAGCATAGATCTGGATGTGCAAGATGACAAATTAGAGAGTTTAGATGACTCATTTCCTAGTCCGCCACCGTCTCTGATCGAGGGAGAAGAGCTGATTAGTCACATGAATCTGGAGGACTTTATTGCAAGCACGGAGACAAAGAAATGCATTGCCCTGTCCTGCATTGCAGGTGACTCTTCGATAGAGCCTCCAGCTGATACACCTGCTCCAACACAAAGCAAAGGCATCTCGGCTAACCTAAATCTCTCACCTGTAATTATTACGATACAAAGTGAAAGTGGAGTCACAACTGATTTAGGGGAGCACGATGAAGATAATAAGCAATTGCAGAAGACATTGACCTCCTCCATGTCTCAACAACAACAGCAACAATATCAACAACAACAACCACCACATTCCCTTAACTCCCTCCCAGAGCTGCTCATCTCTGAGTGGAGGGATTTGGATGAGGAGCCTCTGGAGGACTTTGAGAAGCTGGAGCAACTGTGCCGCATATCTGGGGATGAGGAAGACTATCTGGGGAACCTGGAGCTCCTGGAGTCTCTGAAGAAAAGCCCTGAGCAGGAGGTCGTCTGTGCTGGGGACCACCACGATGAGGAGGCCAGCACCCACGGAGCCACAGAGGAGCTGGACCCTGCAGCGTGTGTGGACCAGGATGGTGAGGCCAAGCTGACCCCTCAGGAGGAGCGGTCTGACACACCCAGCCCAGAGCCAGGCCTGTCCTCAGGTCACCCACCTGATGTCAAGGACCAGGGCTCTCTCTCCAAGATGCCCACCAAGAACGGCCTCATGATGCAGGTGAGGAGAGGACCCCACAGAGGTTTCAAAGTGCTGCACGGTCGTATTTTACGGTTACGACCTAAGCTTGCATTGTTTATATAATCCTTCCTCTTCATCTTCCGCATCTATTATTCTGAGATAGGAATGCAGTTAACCATTGGTTTACTTAAACATTGTCTTCCTACAGGTTTGCGAGGAAAGGCTACAGTTCTCCTTGAGTGAGAATGTCCAAACCAATGTGCTGTGGGGGTCCACTATGGAAGAGACTGTGACACTGCGACCATGGGGGGCTCAAAGCAAAGATGGAACTGTGGATTCAGTCAAAACGGAAGATAAAAATGCAGAGCAAGGGTAAAATATATAAATAGTTTTCAAATAAAGGAAAAGAAAACCTCACCCTTATTCAAAGTTGAACCTATTTTGATTCTTCCCTGTGCTCTGAAGGCAAGAGGAGCCGGCGGTGGTCCCCGGGCCCGGGTCCCAGCAGCGACTCTGCGCTGACAGCCGAATCGCTGCCTGTGATTGAACAGCACAAGGCCACATCCGTACCAGCTCTAGGAAACCAGGCAATGAAAGGTACCTTCATGTTAGATTCAAATTAGGGCTTTTCATTCGTATGATTATTATTGTATGTAAAGCTGAAGGTTAAAGTACTAGCAGATCTTTTGGTATTTCGGTTGTAGATGTCAACTGTTTTTTTTTTTTTTTCTCTCTTACAGCCAAGCTCGCTCGCCTCTCTCTTGCTCTCCCACCCCTGACTCTCACCCTTCCCACTGGGAAAGGCGGATTTGGGGAGGGGGGTCTCAGTAGTCGGCTGGGGCGGGGCAGGCGGGGACTCTCCCCAGGGAGCGACCCAGAAGAGGAGGAGGAGGAGCAGGAGGATGAAAGCTCTAGGAGGGTGATCGTCATCACGGAGACGGACGTGGACAAACGTGTGGGCCTGAGGAGTCTGCTGAAGTCCCCCAAGGAGCCCATGGACAGGGAGAAATACAGAGGGAGGAACGTCTCCTTTTTCGATGATGTCACGGTCTATCTGTTCGATCAGGTAGTTTGACTTTCATTCAATACTCTAATTGACTGTTCAGGGCAGAAGATAGGCATAAACTGACTCTTTGTTGTTGATGAGCAACAGGAAACTCCAACGAAGGAGTTGAGCAGCTCCACTCCCAGTCCAACTCCAGCTTCTGGGAAAAGCACCAAGTTTGATCTACATGGTATGTATTATAGAAAAAACATCTGCCACATAATGAGAAGATGATGGGTTTTGGATTAAAAAATATGAGTAATATAACATGATTAGCCTTTTAAGTTTTGAGTCATTAGTCAAAGCCTGACAGGCTGCTAAAAAGCTGACAGCTCCGAAATAACCAGGCACTGAAGTCAACCTCACAGTCTGACAGTCACATTCGATCATCGTATTCATCCTCTCCTTCTCTCTTAGAGAGAGAGAGAGAGAGAGAGAGAGAGAGAGAGAGAGAGAGAGAGAGAGAGAGAGAGAGAGAGAGAGAGAGAGAGAGAGAGAGAGAGAGAGAGAGAGAGAGAGAGAGAGAGAGAGAGAGAGAGAGAGAGAGAGAGAGAGAGAGAGAGAGAGAGAGAGAGAGATGCTTGTATGTGTGGGTGAGTTTAGAAGAGTCTTCACTCACCCACACATACCTGCACAACTCTACAAGCATTCTCTCTTTGTTTTGTCACCCTGACCGCGAAGAGGTGGGCACTAACAATTCTGATATTTTAAGGCATTAAACACATGATAAATCATTCATTTAAGACAACCCACACTTTTACTCTATCATAACCATTGTACGGTAACCAAAAGATATGTAAAGTAAAGATTTATGTATTTCATAACTGCATATGCGCATGCATAGCAGAAGCAATCTCAATCATGTGATTTGATCTACACAAACTATACATCAAATGAATGCTCAGGCTCAGAAATCCTATCACTCTGTGACAATTTTTTTTTGGATTTTTTTATTTCACACAATCGAACATGAACTTACTTTTATTGATTTTGTCCCCAAAGTTGGGTTTAATCGCACACAACCACCACTAACTCAGTACATAAGTAATCCTTACTTTCAGACTTTCTTACTCCTACTCAAGTCATTATTTCAAAGTCCACCATTGCTTCTTCTAATGATAACGTCTTTATTATTCTAAAGTAACAAGGCTTTTACCTGAGTACAGCTTTTGGCTCCGCGCCACGGCCTTGCTAACCTCGACATGTCTCTCCATCAGGGTCCAGCGCCAGAAGCAAAGAATCCAAAAGAAAAGACGAGCTGCCAGTCAAAGCGAGGTCGCCGGTAGGGGCGAACCCAGTGATGGCGTCTCGCTTCACAGTCAGCCCCGCCAACGACCCCCACATGGTGGGATAACCTTCAGAGCTGACCTCCCCCCCCTGAGACTGGCCAGCCAAACGTCCCAACCCCACAGCCATTTTCTCAGAGGCTATTTTTTTATTGAATAGGCAATGGAAGAAAAAAAAAAAAAGACTCCCGTTCTAGACGCTGACCATATTCTAGATTTTACCAGCTGCAGGATTTTGTATGACTAGGGTCGGTGAGCTCCTCCCTGCCACTGTTTTCTGGAGTTTAGTCCTAGTCTTTGGCTGATGAAGGTCTGATAAGAGGCGAAGGCATAAGTCCTGGAAGAAGGGGAGCCTGGAGCTTTGTAAAATCTCTAAACAGATTTGACGGCTATGCAATGGGAGTCTTACTGTGTACCAGCTTACCTGCTCCTTTTCTGCTTCATTTCGCTGTATTTTACCCCCCAGATGTGCAGGTTAAGCACTTTCTTGAGTCATCTTATCTGTCTATTTAAATGCTTGGGCTCAATTTTTCTCTTTATAAAAAATAAGATTTTTAATTGCAGTCAGTCAGTTATTCTTGTAGCCAGCAGTTGGGTAAATCATGTTTGACTCCTTTATTCAAAGGATACTCACTTAAACATTTGTAAAAAATATCATTACAAGTGTGTGAATTATCCGTTTAGATCCTCTTAAGTTTAGATGTATTCTTAAGCTGCACGGAAAAATGGAAAATTTCTTCTTTTTAATTAAATTCGAAAGGTATGTTATTACTTATTTATTATTTGTATGTACTTGGTATTTCACATAAGCCAATTTAATACACAAAAGCATTAGTATTATTATTTATTTATTCATGTGTTTATTAAGTTATAAATCTATTTGCGCTTCGTTCCAATAATTTGAATTAACATATTTCTTTAGGACAGATTCAGTAAATGTTTTACCATTTTTTGTTCTTTACAAATGAATTGCTATTTTCCCTATTTGCTAAAAAGTATTTTGCATAATTCCATCTGTTAAAATATGCCATTCTGTAGAAAAATATGTCCTGTAATGTCCTATTTTATTTGACGTCAATGGATTTCTAGCTGTCTTGTCATTATTTTACTTTGTTCAATGAAAATGTATGTAGCTTAGCATGAAAAAGGATGCCATTCATTAGTAAATAACTCCCATTTGTTGGTGTATCTGTTAATTTTCCTCATTTTGTACTAATAACCATCCATCTTGCCGTCGACAACCAACTAGTCCCTTTGTTTAGTCTATTATAATGTTGGTTTAAACCTGTATTGTTTAAGGATGGTTTTCAAGGGATACTGTATAAACAAGGGTAAATAAAAACTTAAAACTGTGAAACAGTCCAGTTTATTTAGTGTATTTCTTTAAATATATTTGATTATTTGCTGCACTTGTACATGTCTCCTCCTAAGAGCCCTGTAGTTGGCGGTAAGGTGGTGGCGATAAACTTTAAGTAATCAGCAACCAAAGAAGAAGACCAAACTATAACGTCATCGATTCGCGACAAACGACCAAATGCCGAACAAGGAAAGCGCTGCAGCTTGAAACACAATCGATATATTTTCACCTGGACACTTTCCTTACCTTACGTACCCTAAAAGGGGGGTTGGTTTGCATTTTAAACCCCCAAGGTAAGACACTCCTAATTAAACGATGTTAACAACGCTAATCAATGTGCAGCGATTCGAGTCAATCAAGTCTGTAAATATCAGTATCGTGTCGTGAACATGTGTCCTCCAACTATCTTGTAACTGTATAAGTTGTTATGTATTCTATTTATTGTGTCTTGGCTACATCTACGACATTTTCTTCACTTTGCAATACGATTGATTAGCGTTTTATATAATTATTCAGTGTAAGTGCGAGTAAACAATGTAGGCTGAGCTTGTTTGCGGCTGTATCGTTCATAACTCTCATCGGCCCTCAGATGTCTTTGGCGGACGAGCTACTGGCGGATCTGGAGGAGGCCGGGGAGGAAGGCGAAGACGACCTCTATGGAGGAACGGAGGAGGGAGATAGTGATGGCGAGGGTGCAGAATGCAAAGCCGAAGGCATGTTGGAAGACATCCCGGAGGAGATGGAGCTGGACTACGCTGGGACAGAGAGTGTATCCTCTATTGCCAAACTCCGAGACAGCAAGCAGGTGAGCTGTGAGAATCGCTAACTGTAAACGACCAAAGCGAAATATTTAGTCACAAATCGGGTTAAGAGTGTGGGGTTCTCCGATAACATGCCCTATGCCTATGCAGTAGCGTGCGGTGACCCTAAATTTCAGTGGGGCAGAAACTACTAGCGTATGACCACACCCACAGTTGGTTTTTGTAATTTGTATATATTATATAAATATATAATATTGTATTATACATTTTTATATATATATTTATGCTTCACATCACTCACATCCCACTTGCTCGGAAAAAGTAGACATGGGAAACAAAACACAGCATTAAGAGAAACTCAACACTGTTAATCACAGGTGCAACACCACTCGCCATATAGAAACGACAAAAGATACGCGTGGAATAATTTGAGTTAAAACAACAGTTCTAGAATATGACCACGGGGCAGACTACTTTTCGACCAATAGGCGTCTTTTAACGCGGATTGCAATTCTTCTTATTTATTTATTATTATTTATCGCAGTTATGCGATAAACCTACGGAGGAAGGCGGTCGTTGAGCTATCCTGCCCCACATTGCATAACACGTTAAACTCGACTAGAATCGACACCATCATCGAAAATTTGATGTAAACAGACCAAAAAAAGTTGGAAAGCCTACAGAAACTATAGATAGTTAATGGGAAATTCGCATTATAGACTTGGAGCCATGATTTACTGAGGAACTATTTTTTTGGGAGCATGCTTTTGCAAATAGTTCGCTGCGCCACCTGCCCACATGGACGGCACGCGCCTGGCCCTATGTTAACTTTGAGCCAACCATGTGCTCATCATGCAATTGTGAAATAATCATCCAGTCGAATGGACACCTCTAGGGCTGATTATGGTTCCACGTCGACGCACGCAAGGACCACGCATACGCTTCAATGCAGTTTTGAAACTGTTTTGGTTCTGTGTTGGAATTTAGTAAGTAGACCAATCACTGCCCTTGCTCCTGCATCGACTTGACAGAGGGTTAACGTTTTTGCGAGGCGCCCGTCATTAGGCCTTTGCGGTTAGACGCAAGAAGGGTCCGCAAGGACATAAGGGGTCCGTAACCTCTTTGCGGTGCGTGAACGTGGGACCATGATCAGCCTCTGCAGTCTCTCTGCAACTTTAAGATGGCTGGAACTAACACTGAAATATCGGGGTGGACAAATGAAATAGTAGTGGTAGCATTCACATCGTCTCTGGTAAACGTAAGATAGCAGAAATGTTTGATGCAGTAACACTTGAATATGTTTTCAGTTTTCAGAAATCATGGACAAAATCAAAATCTATGTTGGAAAGCAGCGTAAAAACTCAGAAGGTGAGTGCATTTCCCCCAGCTCTTGATTAGTTTTGTTGGTGGTATAATACAACTTACTAATGGTTGTTCTGTTCGCTCTGATGTTTTGTTTTTTTCCGTAGTTATGGGACCAGTGGAGTCAGACCCAGAATACAGACTCATCGTTGCAGCCAATAACCTCACAGTAGAGATTGAAAATGAACTGAGTGAGTGAATGTTGAAACATCTTTGTTGCCGTTGTCCTAATAAATGACTTTGTAGATTTGATTTTGTATAATCCTTGATATAAGCTTATTTCTTTTTACATATTTTTTTCCTTTTCAGACATCATTCACAAGTTTACCCGTGACAAATACTCAAAGAGGTTTCCAGAGCTCGAGTCACTTGTGCCAACCTCTCTGGATTACGTTCGGACGGTCAAAGTAAGTGGGGTAGTAAAGATGTACCGGTACTTTAAACAAGTGTCCTGAACCAGTAAAGCATACATGTACAAGCTTATATTCCCCTGTTTGATCTCTGAGCCATGGTGGAAAATGAAGCCGCTTCCAGAGCCCAACAATGTTTCAGCATGGTACTGCAGGCTAATATGGGCCCTCGGATACCCTAATACACGACACTAAGTATTTCCTGTCCGGGGAATTAAGTTCTCTCTGTTCTGTGTAGGAACTGGGGAACAATTTGGACAAGTGCAAGAACAACGAGAATTTGCAGCAGATCCTCACTAATGCCACGATCATGGTGGTCAGCGTCACAGCGTCTACCACACAGGGGTGAGGGGGTCAACCAAAGATGAATCACCTCTCCATACTCGTCATTCTATTAAATGTCATACAGCAAAAGACATGCAGCATTTTCGGCGGGACGATTCAGATCAAAGATCTATTCTGTTTATAACGTAGGACTATGCTTGGCGATGATGAACTGAAGAAGCTGGAGGAGGCCTGTGACATGGCCCTGGAACTAAACCAATCCAAACACCAGATCTACGAATACGTAGAATCCAGGATGTCCTTCATCGCTCCTAATGTGTCCATCATCGTGGGAGCGTCGACGGCGGCCAAGATCATGGGTGAGTGCTACAGAAAACACCCAGTCCTTCCAAATTGTACGTTTAGCTAATCCCCCAGAATTGTCTGTGCCTAGGCGTCTCGCTGACAATGGTTTTTAAATGGGTTGTTTTACTTTTAGGTATTGCCGGAGGCCTGACCAACCTGGCTAAGATGCCAGCCTGTAACCTCATGCTGTTGGGAGCCCAGAGGAGAACCTTGTCTGGCTTCAGCAGCACCTCCCTGCTGCCCCACACAGGCTACATCTACCACTGTGACGTGGTGCAGTCGCTGCCCCCTGTGAGTCCACGAGTGGGGACGCACGCAGCGGACCGCTGTTATTTGTTTTCTTGGTTGGGTGTAGTTGTTTCCAATACGAGGTTGCAGCCCATTGGCTAACTGCGTCTGTCCATATTTGTTTCCCCCTTTTTAAGGACCTGAGGAGGAAAGCGGCTCGTCTGGTGGCCTCAAAGTGCACTCTGGCCGCCCGAGTGGACAGCTTCCATGAGAGTGGTGTAGGAAAGGTAAGGGTCAGCCGGACGTGTGGAAGTAGGGTCATTGGACTAGTGATGAGTAATTGGAGCTACGTTGCTAATCCCTCACCTCTGTCTCTCAAGGTTGGCTATGACCTGAAGGAGGAGATAGAGAGGAAGTTTGACAAATGGCAGGAGCCTCCCCCAGTGAAAACGGTGAAGCCCCTGCCGGCCCCACTCGACGGCCAGAGGAAGAAGAGAGGTGGAAGGAGGTGAGGAACCAGCACACGCCACACAAGGGCCGCAGTTCACAGAGTGCACAATCTTAAGATATTAAGAGTGGCGTTTGCCATTCAAACTGAAGGCCTTTGTCTTCGTGCAGGTATCGTAAGATGAAGGAGCGCCTGGGCCTGACGGAGATCAGGAAACACGCCAACAGGATGACCTTTGCAGAGGTGAGCAGCAGTCTAAAACTCTTTCATGGTCGTTGTGAGGTGACTTAAAAAAAAAGGAAATACTAGTTTCAACAATGTGTTTTATAAAGGGTCCTAAAACGCTCTCCCTAATTTCCTTTCTGGGATCATTTAAAGGGCTTTCTTGTGTGGCTCTAACTCACAAGTGGACTGGTAGTCTGTACTGTTTCTGTCTTTGACCATCATGCATTGAGTGTTTTGGATGGAGTGAGCTCACGCTATTCCTGCAAGCCACTGGCACACGACCACAAATGAAACCTTTCTAACCCCGTGTCTATCTGTTTGTAGATTGAAGACGATGCCTACCAGGAGGATCTGGGCTTCAGTCTGGGTCAGCTGGGCAAGAGTGGCAGCGGGCGAGTCAGGCAGGCGCAGGTCAACGAGGCCACAAAGGCCCGCATCTCCAAGTCCCTCCAGGTAAAGGCACCCCACCCCAGAGCACCAACAACGTGGGTCACCGCGGCTCCCTTTCCCCTCGCCGAGAGACTGCATGAGTCCAAAGTGTTTAGTTATCAGACGTGTCGTAACCGACGGACATTCCTATGACATGGCGAGGGTCATCTATATTACAAAAATGCAAAGTAGTGAGAATAACGTAAAAACCATGCCAATGGCAGTAATGGTTCTACAAATGGTATTGTGTTTGTCGCCCTATCCAGAGGACGTTGCAGAAGCAGAGCATGACGTATGGGGGCAAGTCTACCGTCAGAGACCGCTCTTCGGGAATCAGCTCCAGCGTGGCTTTTACTCCGCTTCAGGTATTGCCACTCTCCTCACACAACTCCCATCCACACACTGTTTTTAGTTTTCAGATCGTGTTTTAAAGTCATCGTCGGTGTTGTTCTTCTTCAGGGCTTAGAGATTGTGAACCCGCAGGCAGCAGAGAAGAAGGTGGCTGAGGCCAACCAGAAATACTTTTCCAACACGTCAGAGTTTGTCAAGGTGAAGAAGGAATGATGGTCTATTTTGTTTAGTTTTTTTGAAGCCACTGGTCAGACATTGTCAGTGATGGTATTTTCTCAATTTGTAAATGACTCTGACATTATGCTCTCTCCATCCACACCAACACATACACCGTCTCCCCTTATTTGTTTTATTTTTACGTATTGATTTGTGGTTGTGAATAAAAGCCATTTCTTAAACTGCTGGAATTCATTAGTATGATTTACACAAACCTTCCCCTCTTGAGTCCAAAAACTGAGTCCATTTTTAAGTAGGGTCACGTTAACACGCCAACTCCACAAAGAGGCCAGAGTCAAAGGCCGCCCACACACAACCTCCATCCCTGGTGGCAGTGGTGGGCTTCGAACACAGGACCGTGCTGTGTGGCAGCCGTGCTACCCCCTGCACCAACCATACTGGTACATATTATTCTAACCGGGTACTGGATCTTTGAGTAAAACATCAACACCTTTTTTAATATAACGATTGGCCCCACATGCTCCCCTTAAAGGGGACATATTATACCACCGGGTGTGATAAGTGATATTTAATCACACTCATACCTAGTGGTATATGTCCCCTTTAAACCTGTGGATCCTAATAATGGGTCTCCTACCTTCTCTACCAGAGCACCGGTAGTTGACTGTAAACTAGAGTAGCCTGCCATGGTGTGTGTGTATACAGTCCCCTCCAATAGTATTGGAACAGTGAGGCCAATTCCTTTTATATTTGCTGTAGACTGGAAACATTTGGGATGACACCAAAAGATGAATATGAGACGAGATACACATTTCAGCTTTTATTTCCAGGTATTTACATCTGGATCCGATAAATAACTTGGACAGCATTATTTGTAAAGGAGCACCACATTTTTTTTGTGAGCAAAAGTATTGGAACAGAAAGATTTAAATTACAGTAAATAAGACTTAATATTTTGTTGCAAATCCTTTGCTTGCAATAACTGCATCAAGCCTGTGACCCATTGACATCACCAAACTTGTGCATTCTTCTTTTGTGATGCTACTCTAGGCTTTCACCACAGCCCCTTTCAGTTTGTTTTGGGGGGTTACTCCCTTCAGTGTCCTCTTTAGCAGGTAAAATGCATGCTCTATAGGGTTTAAGTCTGGAGATTGACTTGGCCAGTCTAAAACCTTCCACTTCTTGCCCCTGATGAACTCCTTTGTTGTGTTTGCAGTGTGTTTTGGATCATTATCTTGTTGCATGATGAATGATCTTCCAATCAGTTTGGTTGCATTTTTCTTTAAATTGGCAGACAAAATGTTCCTGTAGACTTGCTTGTTCATTTTGCTGTTGCCATCCTGTGTTACATCATCAATGAAGATTAATGAGCCAGAAGAAGAAGCCATGTAAGCCCAAGCCATGACATTGCCTCCATCGTGTTTCACAGATGAGCTTGTATGTTTGGGGTCATGAGCAGATCCTTTTTCTCCAAACTTCAGCCATTCCATCATTTTGGTAAAGGTTCATCTTTGTCTCATCAGTCCATAAAACGTTGTCCCAGAATTTTTGAGGCTTGTCTCCTTTTGGCAAAATCCAGCCTGGCCGCCTTATTCTTTTTGCTAATGAATGGTTTGCATCTTCTGGTGTAGCCTCTGTACTTTTGTTCATGAAGTCTTCTGCGAACAGTAGATAATGATGCCTTCACTCCTGCTCTCTGGAGGTTGTTGCTGATGTCAACAACAGTTGTTTTAGGGTCTTTCTTTACAGCTCTCACAATGTTTCTGTAGTCAACTGCTGTTGTTTTCCTTGGTCTACCCGTTCGACGTCTGTTACTTAGTACACCAGTGGTTTCTTTCTTCTTCAGGACATTCCAAATGGTTGTACTGGCTATTGCCAGTTTATATTTGTGCAATGGCTCTGATGGATTTTCCATCTTCTCTCAGCTTCACAATTGCTTCTTTTTCACCCATAGACAGCTCTCTGGTTTTCATGTTGGTTACACCTCTAACTATAATAATTTAATCTGCAAAGGAAAAACCTAAATCTGAAACAAAGCATAGAAATTCAGCGCTATTTATTGTTTGATCAATGTAATAGGACACTGACCTGAGCAACAAAACACACCTGTCAGTCACAGTCCAATACTTTTGCCCCCCCTAAAAGCGTGGTGTTCCTTTACAAATAATGCTATCTAAGTTATTTATCAGATCCAGATGTAAATACCTGGAAATAAGATCTGAAATGTGTATCTTGTCTCGTATTAATCTGTTGGTGTCAAACCCAAATGTTTTCAGTCTACAGCAAATATAAAGGAATTGGCCTCACTGTTCAATACTATTGGAGGGGACTAAGTCGTTTTGTAAATCAAGGACAAACAGCATTTAGTTCTGAAAAGCATTTATTGAAATGTTACAATACTTTGTAACCCATATTATGAAGTATCCCATGCAGAACCTCAACATGTAAATATGAGAAATTGTAAATATGAGAAATTCACTTTAGCCATTTAATCTGACTATACTCTACCTTTAGTTTAAGGCCCAAAAATAGATTCTATTAAAGGCAATTGCTTTATCCACGTATTTAACTACCTTTGAAGAAAACTTCATGTTAAGGGCTGGTTTTTACAGCAAGATATATATTTAATTTACATTTACTGCAGTAGATACTTTAATAGCCAAGCTGATATTGAATCTGTACCAAAGGGTTAAGATATGCTTGGCAGTGTAAATCAAACCACTTAGTTACTGCTGTCTGGGGGTTTGATTTACACACTAAACCATGTAAAACCAGCATTAATTAGGTAGCTCACTTACACTAATTAGGTTAAAAAAATTGCCATTTAAATGGGATGAGGTGACTAAAACCAAGGATTTCATGATTGAAAGCTGCAACAATTCTGATTCTATACAGAAAATACCAGTGTATGGAAAAGAGGTGATTTGGTTCAAATAACATTCACAAAACTGGGAATGGCTGACAAACTATTGACCTGAACGTGAAAACCGCCATTAAATAATTAGTACAGTAAAAGATGAACAAACCCTAAATCAAGATTTATTTTACAATTTTATTTTTTCACAAACATGAATGCCCCATAAAGATGCATTTTTCTTAGACAGGTAAACTTAAAAACATTTATTTGTAAAGAGGGAGTCAGAGACCAGTTCAATTGCATAGCAATTTAATCCATGTCCAATAAGGATTCTTTCCCTGTCACAGGGAGAGGCCCTGTGGTCAATCAGTGTTTTATCGACCAAGACGGTCAATAACACTATTGATAATCACTCACTATATCCAATAGTGAACATATTCTACAGGCATCAGAGGATCTTTAAAAGAAGCCATTTCTACACACCATGTCAAAATGTCCACTGCACAGTCCCCCATTTTACTCTACCAGATCACTGTAAACATGAGGAGCGGTGACTGTTACGTGAATTGAATCCAATGCTTGTTTTTTGTATCGGGTCAAGGGCTTCCAGGCTCGTGATGATGGCATGGTGACGGTACAGAGACTTGTTGCAATGGGAGAGGGGAAAATAATTCAACTAAAACATACCATGAGAAACATGCATGGGCTAGGCTTTCCTAATGCCACATACTGAGTGTGTGCACACAGACAGGCACGGACGCAGACATCCCATCGTCGTCACCCGGCCCACACGCAGCGCACTGCTTCTTTTGCTCAAACCCACGGGGCACATGCCAAGAGCAATGCGCTGCGGTGGCGGTGGCTCGGGCTCCACGTTGAAGACGCAGCCTGTACAGACACCCCTCAGCCCCCCCTCTTCTAGGAGGCCTCTTCTACTACACATCAATCTCTATCCACAGTACGGGAGGACAGTCTCGGAATGTCAACAGCAGCACGGCTCCTCGCCCCACGGCCCTCTTCGCGCCCCTCGTCACTGCAGGTCTCGGTCCTCCAGGTACCGGTACTCGAAGGTGAAGCCCTCCTTCTTCCGCTGGCCCCACTTCTCGTAGTCAAAGTAGATGTAAGTGCCCTAGAGGTGGAGGAGACGGTGCAGAAGACGGCAGTGTCAGTGAGTGGCCACGTCAGTGGACGCGAGGGAAAAACATAAGCCTATTCGCACTTTACAATAGTGCTGGTTGTACCTGAAAGGGGAAAGAAGGTGCCGCGGACCAGATCACATTTAAATTGATCCTTACGAGAATTCACTTCAGACAGGGGGGTGTCTTCAGCTGCGCTTTAAGGTCTATACATGGTTGGGTAACCGCAGTACGCTAGCAACACACCTAATAATTGAATGCATGACTGACATTTGACTGTGCTGCAGGCAACAGCTAACCGAGCTCCAGTTCAGATTCTAGTAAACATTTGAAGTGTGTAATTTCTTTACTTTCAAAAGGTTTGCTGTACTTCAACAGCAGGTGTGTTCACTAGTTTGTAAAAGGGGGCGACTTATTTAGCTATCGGTACGATATGAATGCATTATGGCATACACCGCTTAAATGAATGTTAAACTTGATAACTAACTTTAACCACTATTCTCTTCTGAACACTACTTTAGCTGAAACACTAAGCCAAAAAGTATTTAAATATTTAGAGCCAACAAAAGATCTTAACATGGTTCTACCCATATCCCTACATACTACTGACAGTATTGCATAGCTTCAGTTGTAAGACGACCTATTTATATATGCAGGGCGAGTCTAGCGACAAATCATTAGTTTAAAAGCGATTGTTCTCCTTCGATTTTCTTCTGTCATACCATGTTATAATAAATCCGCCATTTCCAAAGCGTCTATTTTTTGGCCTCAGTGGGGTAAGGACCCCTCTGCTCGTTGGCTCAACAACGCCCCTGCTCTGTTTCACTGTGGCCGTTGGGCACATTATTTTCAGTGGCTCCCCCAAAATAATGTGCATGCATGTCTTTCTCTTAACTGATGGTGGCGGTGTTGAGCTGTAGAGAAGAGCGGCTCTTGGAAGATGAGCCCCATCCTAACCTCACCAAAACCATAAAAACAACATTTTCAATTATGTCATATAATCCCCTTGTAGAACAGAAGACCATCGAAGGAGGAAAAAATATTGATTTCTCAAAAGTTTTAACGGTATAAAAACTAGACGTTGCTTCCGGGTCGTTCTAGAACAGAAGGTATGCGATGCGTTCCCATTCAAGTGGCAGGCAGAGTCTGAGATCCGATCACAAAAGACAAGTGTAACCAAGGCCATCGCTGCCAAGAATGCAGAAAAACCACATGAAGCATTTTGGAGCAGGGAAGGGGGCTGGAGATGCACCTGTTCAAACTCATCGGTGATCGTCTTGGGCTCCTCGTGCCTCTGGAACCACATCATGTACTTGGTGTGGAACCTCCACGACTGCTTCTTCAGCGCCTTCGCAGACAGGTACTGAGCCTTCGTGCCCTGGAGGAGGAAGGCGTGGAGTCAGTCAAACAAATCCCCCAGTTTGAGCTGGTTCCCGCCTCCTGGGTGCATTCTGGCAAGACACTTTTGAATCTACGTTGCTGCTCTGTTGCACAAGCCACTCCCGGGCACTACAAACCCATTTGGGGAAAGCGGGCGGGGAAAGCCAGATGTTTGACTGGTAACCTGGTTACCCAAAACAGCCAATATCGGGTAACTCATGAATATGCAAACATGAGTAAGCATTCTACCCATAGAGCCCCACCCATAGCACTCCTACGTAACCCACTAGATGGCATCTAAAATATGTTACTTTATTGCTGGTTATTCTTTGAGAGGTTGTTTAAATGGACCGGCCCACTAGGAGGGTGAGCGGGCCGGGGGGGGGGGGGCAGACGTTACCTCCAGGTAGTAGAAGATGAAGAAGAGCGTTTCCGTGGACAACCTCTGGTAGAACTCGATGGAGTCCGAGTGGTGGGGCGGCATCGGGTGGTGGAAGGGCAGCGTGGGACACGGGTTCCTCATCAGGTACTGCCTGTAAACGACACAGGGACCACGGCCGTCACACAAACGTGCCCCTTCACAGTGAACACTGCCAGGGTTAGGGTTCGATCCCCCTGGGTTACGCCACGCTAATGCGCAATGCGCTCGCGATGTAGCAGGAGAAGCTTTGGACGAAAGCCTCGATTAAGCGGTATGTATTTATTTACCTTTACACCATGAGGTCATTCGGACGCTTTGCCCTTAACAAGTCATTTGGCGTTTGGAGACGCCTACATGTCGGCTGTCGGGGTTTGAACCCAAAACCTTCGTGCCTTGGGGTAAAACCCCCTTCTCCACTACAGTATACCGCCCTCATGACTGTATAAAAAATATAAACTATTAATTTAGAGTACGGACCATCCTAGTGGACAGACGGTTCATCATTAGTCGCCGGACGTTCACCTGATTCTCTCAGAGTCCGAGGGGTGGGGCATGTGTGTCCACGCCGACTCCTGCATGGCCTGCTGGTAGAGCTGGTCTTTGGGGAGCGGCGTGGGGCCCAGGGGGCACACGCCCAGCGACGGGGGGATGCTGACCTCGGACAGGGAGGGCTGGGGGGCCGCCGGGGTGCCGGGGGCTGCAGAGGAACTAGAGAAGATATCTACAGGCAGAAAAGGAGGCTGGGCATCAGATCCATGCCATGAAACACCTGATGGCCTCATTTAAACACCCCACACTCAGGACATTTGATATGTGAACTGTTAATCCCAACAGTCTTGCACTACACAATGCAGCTCGACTGAGCAGGGTTTGCTGCATTACTCCTCATTGCATTGCCATCCATATTTCAGGATTACTGCGAGGATATTTCAGGATTAACGCAACCATGTTTGAGAATATTTCCCCAGATGAACATGACAACCGAGTCCATTTTCCAGTCCCCTTTTGTCCTTAAAGAACCATTAACTCTATTTTGACTGTCACTAGTGCGATGGCAGTGGCCCGTGCTGACCTCTATCTGTGAGGTGCAGGTTGGGGATCTCTCCGTCCAAGGCCTGAGACGAGCGCTGCACGCTCGGCCATGGCCTTCAGAGAGCTGAGAGCCTCTGGAGCCTGGAGCCCGAGGGAGGAGAGAGGAAAGGGTTGAAACAGGGGGGGGGGGGGATAGAGAAACAAATGAACACACACTTCAGCGTCCCGCACGTATGCGAAGACCCGTGTGTACTTATGCACGTGTTCGTATGCCTTCACCTGACACTGCTTTCGTTTGCGCGTGTTGGTGGCCGTGGTCCCAGGCGGCTCTCCCGCAACGGCCGACACCCGGCACTCCATCAGCATCTGACGGTGGTCTGTGGGGAGCTAGGGGGACGAAGGGCCCCGTACAAGTTATCGTCGTGGCAACAGCATCACAGCAACACTATTCCGCGACATGCATACCAAGGAGAGGCCCTCAGGTGAAACATTCAAAACATCCCATGCCCAAATAAGGCTACCTTAACATTTGTACGATAGTCAATAGAAGGTGGATGGGGTCTCGAGTGTATTTGTGGACCACTAAGCTGCATCTTGCTTTACAAGCTAAAAATAAGACGGGGCTTAGCGCGTTTGGCTGCTGCGGGGGCTGCTGGCCGGCTATCCAATACATACTCTGACTGCTGACTTCCTCACCCTGGGGGGGGTGAATGCACTCACCCCCTCCGCAGTGGTGCAGCCTCACAATGTTATCCTGGTCTTTAAATTTAGACTCTCTCCCCAAAACTCTGCATGTGTAGTGTGGTGGTGATGTCTCACACTGAAACCCCTGGACCAAGCCACCTGGCCCACCCCGCCTCCCTCATGCTCACTTTGAGGACCTCGGGGGTCTGTGAGTAGGAGTGGGGTCCGTTCAGAAGACTGCTCCCGCCGGGCGTGCTGTCCGAGAAGGAGGGGGAGGGAGAGCTGGCCGGCAGGGTGATGGAGCTGATGAGGCTGGGGCCGTTGTCCATTCTGCGGGGGGGGCCAGGAAGCAACAGCAGGGGACAACCATAAATGCACAAGGACTCTTGATTGGCCGTTTATGGGTTATAAGGCCAACGGTGGCGCACCGGCTGATGCCAGAGTAAACTCACGGTTGACTGGTCGAGGACGTTAGCGACGAAGGCTGGCTGCCTTGTGATTGGCTCGGTGTGCTTAGATTGGAATCTGTGGAGCTCTCTGCTACTATTGCGCTGTAACCTGGGAGACAGGAGGGGACGTCAGACAAGCAATCCCCCTATGAGATTGAATGCACACAATGCACAAAAACACACACACACAGAAAAGAGTTTCTAAACCACGCACTTGTGGTTCCGTTCTGCTTGAGTCCACTGGGGGGTCTGGCAGGGGCCGCGTTGAGCACGGCTCCTCCGACCACGCCGACGTTGGCACCGCTGCCTCCCAGCAAGCCCATGCCCCCGCCAGGAGCGGCGCTGATGGGAGGGAGGGTCACTTGCGAGGACCCGGGGCCCACGTTCTGCCCGGGGACCAGGCCGAGGAGCCCCCCGGTGAGAGAGCCGTGCGCCGGGCTGGAGCCCAGTAAACTAAGGCCTGTGCTGGAGCCATTGGTGGTGACTCCACTGGAGCCAGAGGTGGGGATGGAAGGGCTGCTCTCCATGGAGACACTGGACAGGCTGCTGCTGCTGCTCAGACCCAGGCCCCCCGATGCCGCTGCCTGAGCGTACGGGGTAGGGGTGGATGCCGAAATGAGCCCGGCCATCGTGTTGAGCGCCGAAGGCATGCCGCTCAGGCCAAGACCGGACATTTGGTTGGCACTGCTGGTCCCCGTGATGCCCACTTTGCTCAAACCCAGGCCCAGCCCAAGTCCACAACTGGAGGAGGGAGCAGACCCCGAGGACGGCATGGGTTGGGGGAGGGCCGCCACTAAGCTGGGGGCGGTGGGGATGGGGATGGGGGCCGAGACCGGTAGGAGTGGGTGGCTGGGCGGGCTGGGGGTGTTGCTGGAGGGGGCCGAGGGTTTGGATTGCGACGGCTGTTGCTGTTGGTTTGCAGACTGCGCCTGCTGCTGCGACATTTGATGCTGGTGCTGTTGCACAGCGCTGCTGAAGCTCCCGATCAGGCTGTTGCTTGTGGGCACCACGGGAAGGCCTCCGACAATGCTCGCCATGGACACCAAGGAGGAGGAGGAGGAGGAGGAGCCGGAGGTGGAGGAGCAAGAGAAGGAAGACAACAGGGAAGGAGTGCCATTCTTCACAGGCGACTGAAATTTAAAAGAATGTAGGCTTCAGTAAGACAGCAACACGGCACAACACTACAATGCAGAGAGCAATGAAGATTTGTTAAATAAATACAAGCTTGAGGCCTGTAAAGGAAATCTACAGTCTATAGTATGCATTTTGTTCCACCGGGGAAAGGCTTTGCCTGCTTCCTTTCACAAGGACTGTACCGGACCAACCAGATGACACAGTACAGGTGAGATCCTCACCTGACTAACTTCACTGTCTGTCGACCGGCCTCGTTTCTTATCGTCCTCAGAGTTCTCCTGTAAGAAAAGAGGCTCATGAGAATCCAACTCACAAACTACCTTTTGTCCAACACATTGGTGGATTAAGACCCAATATAACATGGGACTTTCGAAGCATGTTCATATGCACACACAAACAAATTTCAAAAAGACCCCAACCCTTTACCCCCCTTACCAAAGTGATGGAATCGTCCCAAGCAAAGGGAGGATTGCATGAACTTACAGCAGTGCAGGCGGCCGGGGAGGGAGGGATGGGTGAGGAGGAGGTGGTGGAAGTGGGTGTACTGCTGGAGTTGAGAAACATCTCATCCTCAATGTTTCCTTGGCCCGATGGCGACGTGGCCACAAGTGCTGCAGCGGCCGAGGAATGGCAGAAACAATAAAGCAAAGGCACAATTATTTACTGATATTTGACCCCGAGCAGGCCCCCTTGCCCCCACTAAGAGCCGAAACCCCCATTTGATTATCATAATGGTTTAATCTGGCTCAACATAGTTACTGCATAGCCAATGGCAAAAAGAGAAGGCATCCCCACAATGTACTCAATGAGCTCAAGCAGGTTTTCAGGCCGGTATGGTTGTATGAGAGTTACTCACCTCCTTCTAGCCTTTTGCCAACAAATACATTTATAGAAAAGTAGGGTGGCTGAATTACTTGTGAAGAAACTCATTATAGCAAAAGTGAACATTATTTTGCCATCAGCTGTACAGCCAATGGGTAAGCAGAAGACTAAAATTACACTTTTGTGTCATTAACATAGAACAATTGAACTCCTTCAGCCGGGTCTTTTCAATAGACTCACGTATGTCGTCCAGGTCTAGATCATCGTACAGGAACTCGTTCTCCTCGAAGTCGGGGTCCTGGGACGAGTCGATGTAGTACTCCACATCATCTTTGATCTTCAGGACAGAGTCTACTTGTACCGAGTCATTGTCAAGCATTCGCAGGATGGTCTCCAGCATGCGAATGTGGAACCGATGGCGCTCGATCAACCTCTTAAGCTCTTCGATGCGATCTTGCTTCTGGGAGGAAGGGTGGCCAAAGTTGTACTGAGGGCATATTCTCCAAACACGTCTTACAGTGGCAACCGAGAAGAACACGGAGCACCTACCTCTTTGTCACCCTTTTTTTTTCTCGTCATCACGGAGAGAGACTCCACCTCACTCTCAAACTGGTCCACCTGCATATTTAGAGTGTCTATCGTATTCTACGTTGCGGGGAACAAACAAACACAAAAAGTGAGGTCATATTGTGCACAGCTTTTCCAATTCAGTCTAACGTGCCTGACCTCATATTGTGAACAATATTAGTGATTTTGAATCAGCTTGCACCGAATTGTGGCTACAATAACATTTTTTATTTAAATAAAATATAAAAACGAGGATTAACATAAAAATGCATTATTAATTAAACATTTTACTAATGACTATAACATTGTTTGTCACATGCAATCACAAATACGGTACATGTTGCTTTTGCAATGACACTTCCCTGCTGTGCTTGTGGAAGCATCGATGACAGGAAAGAGCAAAACCCTAACTCTAAAAGCCCAAGGACAACGGAACACCTTACCGTTAACCACTGGCCCGTTTCCTCTTTTTCCCTCTGAGCTGGATCTACTTTCTGGGCAAGTCCTAAGCCTTCTTTAGAGTACGCCTTTGTTTTTGTTTCCCGCTCCACCACCTTAAAGCGCTCCATTTGCTGAGAAGAGAAGAGACACATAATGGCAGATGAGACAATTGGTTCTGATGTGTAATTTTACCAAATTTATTTGGTGATGAATGAAAGAAGATCATTACCGTCTCTATGAGTTTCCGGTTTTCGACTAGTTGCCTTTTGTCTTTAATCTCATTTGAGGCCACCCATGTTTTTATCTGATCTCGCAGTCGCTGGGCCGGAGCAAAGAGGACACGTGGTTAGGTTTCATAGATATGGATATACACATCTTAATTTATAAAATAAACAAATTAAGCAAAATGATCCCATGGGTGATAACTCCTCTTACTTGCAGTTTTTTAATCTCTTTTTTGAGGTCTGCCTCGTATTTTTCCTTCTGGTTAGCATTGGCTGCATTGTGAAGCTGTGGCAATTAAAAATCACATTGGCTCAAGTTCGCAAATCAAATGTACAATTGTGGAAACAAGAAAACTGCATGCATTATTGATACCTCACCTTTTGCCAAATATCCTCGAACTGCTCTACACCTTCTGCTACTTTTTTCAAACATCTATCGATTTCACCTGTAGAGATCAAAGAGATGATCCTGAATAACCCCCTTAAATTCTGTACGAGAACAAGTCATGCAGCGCCTATGGTTTCCAAAGTAAAAAATTAGAGCTGTGGTGAGAAGTAAGGATTCCATGCAACATCATTGTGCCATTGACTTACCTTGTAATTTTCTCTTGTCAGCCATGGCTTTCACTACGACACTGTCCACATTCCGTCTGTTACTGCTTTAGCTGGGAAAAGCATTTACAACTTGGAATTATGCTTAAGGTCCATGAAACATCAGCACTCATCTGTGGACACGCTTCACACCAAGATGATTGATCTTAAGTTAACGTGGGTTGTTGTGGATCAGTGTTCATGTAACCTAGCATTGTGCAAGCATTGACCCTTCCAGAGTATATTTATTAAATCGCCATCTATATCGTACGATAACATAAAACGTGCATACTTGTCAACGGATACACATTGTATTTTGAGCTCGGGCTAATGCTACCCAGTAGCCAAATACGCTCGATAGTAGTTTGATTATGGCTAAACGATTATTAAGTACAGATTGATTGTTTCATTACACATTCTTGCAACAGTAATTTGGGTTAAAATGTTGCATTTTAATTGTGTCTGATGCATTGTGAAATGTATCATTTATCATCGTTTCCAATCGCCAACCCAATAGCTAATATTGCTAACAGGCTAGCAATTGCATACAATACTAGCTAGCGGCTTAGCTAGCAAGGTAGCACAATTCAGGAATAAGGGAAACTGGCTCAACCAGACCATTTAGATGCACATTGGTTTCCAGCATTTACCTAGGGTCTGGGTTTTCGTTTTTCTCTTTTCAATTATAGCCCAAACTAATTCCCACACGTCTTCTTTACTTCCAAAATGTGTTTTCTTTTCGATAAACTCGCTGTACTCTAGCTAAAAATGGACGGCAGCTTAACCACGCCTCCAGGGTTGGTCTCCTCCCTAAGTGACATTTAGCAGCTGTGATTGGACATCTTTTACCGTTTTCATTTGGAAACATTCGCCGGAATTATCCCCAACAAAATTATTAAATTATTCCACTGAATTATTCAGTCAACCAGATATCTTCAAATAAACGTTATTTGAGATTGTAGATGCTTTTTCTTTAAAATATTTTTGAAGAAGCTATTTCCCAAAGTGACTCAAAACAGTGTCTTATATAAATGCAGTATCAAGGCAGTAACATTTTTAGCTAGAGACAAATTGAATACTGCTTTGTACGATCCGTCAACAATATATTCTAGCCAAAATATATTTTTTCATAAATAAATAACCTTGCTGTACCTGACAGAATAGTTAGGGAAAACCAAGATTAACAGGCCAAGTAGAAACACAACGATAACATAATAACCCTGATCTAATGTAACGTACTTCATTTGACATATTCTCACATAACTGGTTTGTCGCCAACAATTACCTACTTCTATACATAAATCCACACAAATGGCATGAACATGTTTGGCATAAATCCATTTTAATAAACAAATATATACACAAAGAAAACCAAATGGAATAAGTAGCCACTAGTCAAGTACAAAACCTGGTTGAAAATGTGGCATCTTAAATTTACAATCAGACATTCTAGCGAGAGGACCTCTTTTCAGTGAGACAGTGGAGTAGGACTTGGTATTTCCCCAAAAGGTGATTCATCCAACATTGGGATATCAGGCTCAGTCTGTAAGGTGAATGAAAGCATAGTTGGTAAATAAAATAAAAAAAATGCTCTTGGTTTCTGTACATTGGGGTCAGATATACTATTTTGCCCTTTTCATACACGTTAAGAATGCCTTGGAAATATAAACGTAGGCTCTGCAGAGATTTGCACTATGTCTATGATTCCTAATGTGGATCTTCGCAAACAGTGAATCCCACTTTATCAATTGAGTACTCAGAAAATACTATTAAAAAAGTATGCTTATTAGGAATATCATTATTATTCACAATAAAAATCTCTAAATACCTATATTCCTCCCATACCTGTGGGTCTTTATCCTTCTCCTGCTTTGGAATGCGATGTCTCCTCTTCTTTGGTCCGGCTCCATGGTGTGCTGCACCAGAAGAACCAGGCGCACCATTAATCCGGTCCCCCTCCTGTCCAGTGGCTGATTCTAGAGGGACGGTGGACTCATCCTGAGACAGAAAAACACAATATCTTTCACACAGAATAACCGTCATTTAAATAATAGAAATGTAGGAAGAAAAGTGGTTTGTAGGGTTTCCAGGATACATTTCTTTACGGCATTGAAATTTTAATTTTGCAGATAGCCATCAATAAAGACATCAGTTATTTGTCAGATTTTTATATTTGGAACCTACAGACAAGCATCTATATTTCTAAAGTAGATATAATATACTTGAGAACCATGTCATTTAGGGGTTAGCCATCTCGCTCTAGGATGCCTACAGGTACACTGCGGACATGAGCATCGAACCCAGTACCTGGGAGTCGAACGCCCTCGCTGCCAGGCTGTGCCCCATACGTATCTGACAGTTCTCACCTCTAGATGTATAGTCAAGTAAGAATTCCTGTAATCATCCCCATGAGAATCAAGAGTCTTCATCAGGAACCTAATGGGTGAAGAGTTATTACATTAGGAGAGGAAAGGAAATATTTTCATAATATGTTACATAGTATAAAATCATAAAAAAAATATGAAGATAAATACCGTCTTTCTTTCCTCATGCGGCGTAATAATCTCTGTACTTGTTGTAGGCGACCAAGAATCTTCTGATTTACCTGACCAGGGAAGATAACAGGAAGATTCCAAATTAGGATTGAATTCATGTTACATTTACACACATTAATCAAGTAAATATATAAAATGAAGCAAATGCATGGCATGCATGCTAAGCACTTTTCAAACCTGTTCAATATCTTTGCACCTCTTATTCAAAGCCAAATATTTCCGTTTATCAAGGGCTCTCTTTTCTTCATCTTCATGAACTCCATCCAACACCTCACTGTCTCCTGGGCCCAGCTCCACCTGCTAAAATAATACAAGTGGGGAGTTATTAGGATATTTACTTTCAGCGTATAGTATAACACATTGTGTGTAAGCCAAACCCCACCACATCTTCTGAGAAACCATTGTTGTATAGGTTTACACTCTGTGCATTGCGATTCTGCATCAACGGATAATGGTTACAATAGCGTTTTGGTAGGGCTTGATACTACAGGAAATACACTAGTAATTGCATAGGTACAGGACTAATGTAGGGTAGCCCCTGGAGGAGATAGGACTGTGTTATACCTCTCCTGAGCCTAACTCGACACCAGCAGGTTCCAGCTCTGCTTCCAGGATGTGCCCTCCGAACAGGGGCGGCAGCGCCAAACCGGAGAAATCCTCCATCATCTATTAAGGAAGTCGAAAAGCGGGGACATTAAACATAAATAAACAATAACACAGAATCTGAAACTGGACAGACTTCATGACCTAGAGACGAGCTCGGTGTCATCAGAAATATTATTAGCAAACAGCTAGCCGTGAATCGAAAACGCAACATACATTTTGTTCAGCCGATTAAATCCCGTGATGATGTGTTCATAGCATCTATATATTTTACTATGTATAACACTAGATAACGTCCACATTGCAATAAACCGAAATCATCAAACCAACTAAAGCATCCGTTCGCGCCGTGATCTTTTGCAAGTCTTGTTGAGCCGACTTCCGGTGTAGTGTAAACAAGCCGAACCAGCTCACGGCGTGCACATTTATAAACCAGCATGGATTAAACTAGTCTGTGTTTTTGGTGTCTGTTTATTTTTATTTATTTATTGCAATGTATTTATTTATTGCAATGTATTTTAAAATTATATACCAAAAGTTATAATATCACATACATTTTCCCTGTTTTTTACTTCACACATATTTACTTTGTAACTATGTATAATTGGATTAAAGCTTCCCATTTTAAGAAAATTCGTATTGGAAGCCCACATGTTAAGAGCTTCACCAAATAAATATTGAAACAAATACAATTCATATTATATTTTATTCCACGTCGCATCAAATATACGTGGAGGGGTATAGCGTACATCCCCCACAAACCCTTGCGTGTCTGGAGAACTACATACAACATGGCGGGTTAGTGTACATTTCGATATCTTATGAAGAACAAGTAGGGGTATATAGACGTATTTCAATGCCATATAAAAGGTCGTTGTTTTACCTTTCAGTAATACAAGGTCACACAATTTGGTATTGGTTTAAGGCAAACCAGTCGACTCCTCATGAAACAAAATAGTGACCTTGGACGCCGGGCGGACGGTGAAAGCCTCCGGTCTCCACAGCTATCGTAAAGTGATCTTTCAATGGTTTGTTTTCTTTCAGCGATTGGAGCTTTCTTGAAGAATGCGTGGAATAAGGAACCAGTTATTGTGGTTTCCTGTGGACTTGGGATTTTAGGTTAGTAACCATGTATCATGATCCCCTGTGTTAGGGTTGCATTGATATATATTTTGATGTATTTAACCTCATGGTGGTCCACAGGGGTTATATTACCATTTGTGAGTCCCCTGACCAAATATTCAGCGATGATGAACCAGGCTGTGCCATTCAACTACCCAGGTAAACACAGGCCTACGTTGTATGGTGGAGGTTTTGGTTTCTGATGTCCCCAATCAAAAAATATAATCTGCAACCAAGCGAGATATTTGATTGCTTAATATTATATACAATACATATTAGTGTATGTGTTGTTTCATTCAATACTACTACAATAAGCAGTTCAGCTGTGCCATATTCACGATAAATAATCCCTTTCTTCAATCTAGTTCCTGTTCGAGATGACGGAAATATGCCTGACGTCCCCGCACATCCATCTGACAAAGAAGGACCCAATTTGGAATGGCTTAAAAAGCTATAACTATATATTTACATGGCAAAAACTGTACATTATTTCTGGTCCATGAAGCTACTTTATTGGCGAAACCTCACAATAAATATGATCCTATACATTTTGTTTCTGTGCTTGTGTATTTTGTATTTGACACATTCATTCCATTATGACTGAGATGGTTTTATTACTATGATCTATTTAGAAATTGCGGAAACAAAGTAGGATTTATGGATTCAATACGGAAAAGGTACAACCTGCACAGGATACTTTTTTTTTTAGTTTTTTTTATTCCATTTTTCCATATTTGAGTTGTGTAACATTCAACGTAAAGAAGGTTTCCACTGTAAAAAGGGAAAACAGTTGTTTGTTTTCTACTTTGTGCGGATAAACCCTAGTGCAGGCCTGCAGGGTTCTGAAATGACAGCCTTTGGAGGAAAAGATCAAGAAACATGGTCATCCAAGTTTTTAAAGTTGTTGTGCACTGGGTAGGTAACTGAACAATTATGACATTGACTGGCTACTCCATTGGAATTTAATATTATTTTGAAATTATTTTACATTGAGCAATATATTCATCCATTAGTAGGCCGATGTACCAAAGCTTTACATATATTAACTTGGTACAATGCCTCTGCCTGCTTTATAGAAGCAAGCATAGGCACTGCTTGCCTCTATAAATTAGCTGATTAGTGTCTAAGCTACAAACAAAAAACAGGACTAATGTTAGCAAGCCACTGAACCAGCTTAGTTGGATAAATGGAATTGGCTTAGCGCTCATAAACAAACCAAATTAAAACAAATCTGACTGAAAACAATTAGACATTTGTATTAAGGATGTTTATGAAAGCTTATTAAGTCTGGGAAATATGTTTGCGGGAAGGAATACATTCTTATATACTTGACAATGATATTTAGCATGGAAAAATAGACTTTGCTAGTCCAGCATCTCTGAAATGTATGAGGAGACGAATGGTCTCGTTATCAAACGCCGATCTGTTGATCCTCCTGAACATCCTTGTTTAGATTTCAAGGTCATGCCATGGCATTTACGATTTTAAATGACCTGTATGTCCCAGTATGCTACTGCAATTTACAATTCATATCTCACATACCATAGGTTTAATAGGGAACCTGAAAAAATACATTTGAGGAATTTAAAGAACATGAAGTACAAAACTGGTCAGTTGGTGGTGGTGGAAGGTATTGCCGTAGCCTTCATTTCATTTTAAACGTCTAATATATAAAAAACCTCAGCGATTTCTAAACAGGCAAACATGAATACAATTTTTTTTACCAATAAATCAACATTTGACTTGACCCAAAGGTGGTGATTGAAAAATCATTCCTTTAGCAGCATTAAGAAAAATTCTAACCAGGCACAATTATGTATTTTGAAATTCTTGTTTGATATATATGTAAGCCATGGTGATCGGTGTTAAATGCGACAGCATTCATTATATACACACAATATACAGTAATCAAAAGGAACATAAACCATCCTAATTTACAAATCTGATAAAATCCATGTGAGCAGAATCATACTAAAATATATCCATTGTAACCACTAAACCTTGCTCTGACACTGATCCACTTTCCATATACTTCCTACATCAACTTTCAAAGTTACATTTCGATATGAAAACAATCCTTTTCATAATTGGCTTTGGCATTTCTCTAAAATGTTCTGACAGGTAAACATTAAGCTGTCCATCTAGATGTTTTGTAGATTTTCATTTGGACATAAGATGAATCAAGAACAAACAAGACCCAATTACTTAAGTGTTGGAAATTCTGCCACATATGACCTAACCTCTTCCTTAAACCTTCACCTCCATAGCCCATTCTTAAGAAACTATCCAACAACAATCACTCTTTGTACTCTTTGTACAGTTCAGGTGAAAACCATTTACAGTTCACTCAAACCAACTAAACCTCTAAATCCATTTCCCTATCCTTCATAAAATCTTGAATTCTATCAGTTTGCTTATTGAAATATTATATAACGACTTTTACTTTGACAAATACAACTAGTACAACTAGTGTGACAGAACAAAGCAGATATGTTGAGGTCTCATTATCAATGCAATACACTTCACGGAATTAGTTTCACTTAAGGCCTATTTTATATGATGGCATGTTTAAAAGGCACAACATAAACATAATGCACAGTGTTAACTATAAATTGTGAATGCAAATGAGAATGTTTACTTTCAAGCAAAAAGGATAGATTGCATTTTTAAAATGGGATGGATTGCATATTTGTAGATTGATCCATGAAGAAAATGGCAGCTACTTGGAAAGTACAAATAAAATAAATGAGGAACCTGTCCTTTCTGTGACCTTTCATTGTCAAGGAGAAAATATAGATTTTGCTGTTAGGAGCCTGTCCCCTAATCATTTGACTATTCATTTTTTTAATCAACAGACTAAGTAAAACACAGAAAAAATTGTATTGAACAGTTGTCCAACTGCCTTTTTACTTCGGGTATACACAACCACTTTTCCAGACACCTCTGTTCACCAAAGTGAATAAATGTTACTTTGATCTTAGGTTCTACAACTTTGTCATATTGGATCTTTACTAATAGAATCAGGGTCAATATAATACATTTATTATATTTACTGTAACCATGGTTACGGAATCAGATTATAATCAGATTAGCGATCAGAACATATACCGTTTCTTCATTTATTTTCTGATATTAGTCTTGTTTTATGCATTTTAATTTGTAGCATTTTTCTTGCCTTTATCCAGGCATATGATGTATCATACGTCCGTCTTATTTAATCTAAATGTAGAATCTAAAAGTAGTAAGATTTTAAATTATCACAAACATTTTACGTCAAAATGTCTTAACAGTAGACCTGTTCCATTAGAACTCTGTATGTCTGTACCCTCTCTTTTATAAACCGCCGTGTCCCACATATCACTCAATGATGGGAGCCGAGCGGTCATTGGTGACCGTCCTCCTGAGTTTGACGTGAGCAAACGGATTTGTCCTGAAAAAAGAAAATCAAAATCAAAATGAAAGTGGAAAGCTCTAAACACATAAACAACATATACACATATTCAAAGGGATGGATCATCTCCAATTCATCTTTATCACACCAATTGACACACTCATCCTACAGATATAATGGCATTGTTATTATTTCCTGATCAGTGGAGAAGCGTGCCGCACGGCGCTCTTTTCAGGGGTTATAAAGCATGTATCTACCTGGTCGGGGAGGGTGGAGGAGAGGCCAAATCTGAAGAGAGCTATGATCACAGAGGGATAGGAAGGTGAGAATCAGATAGCATTGATTTTGGCGTTAGGCAGGCGAGGACGAGGCTATTCTACGGCGTTGTTACCTCCTGCATCAGCATGGACAGAGAGGGCCGGGGGGCGGGCCCTATCCACTCCCCCATCCCCTGGGTGGCGCCACCGGCCCTCAGGCTGACCTTGTGGCTGTCGGCCATGCTGTACGGGCGTGGGCGGAAGGTGCTAACCCTTTGTGGAGGAAGGGAGCGTTCTTCTTCTGACTCGGGGGTCAGGGCAGGCAGGCCCGCCGACAACAGCTTGTCGAGTTGGCCATCGCTGCCACTGCTGGCCTTAGACAGCAAGAGGGAGCTGTAGGGGGGAGAATACGGGATATCATTAGCCAGGGGGAAACCTTTTAGAGTGTCTCCTGAAGGGCGGACAGTGTGTTCCCTGTGGACTAACCTGCCGTGGTTATCCATGTTGTTGGCATGGGGCTGGGTGTAGGAGTATGGAAACCAGCCTTTTCTGTGAGGGAGATCATTTGGAGAAGTTAAGATAGTGAGATGTCTTTTATCGTGCTGTTCATAACGAAGGCGGGCATACAATTTGAACAATGTTTTACCGTCCAGTCCTTTCGTTCTGGCCGTAATGCCAGCCATCCCTCGGCTCAGAGATGAGCAGGGTAATGTTATCGTTGGGCAGGAAGTGAAGTAAGCAGGCCCCGCTCGCCCCACTGCCCTCGGATCCTGCGGGCGTGTGAGCAAACATGGCTTCCACACGCATCGGTTCAGAAAGCATTCTGGGCAAACTGGTGCCTGCAAAGCAGCGAGGAGAAGGAGATCAGGTCATTCTGTTACAGAATCTACATTTAACCTATAATGACGGCGGACGAATTGCATTCAGGGTACACCGTAAACATTAGGTGTGTTAATGGCAGGCTCTCCCACTAGAGCTAGTCAGAACCAGGGTTTCTACAACTGCTTTTATCACCCCAAGTGATCAAATCTTACCTTGAAAGCCACCTAGTCTAATCTCACTGATAGGTCTCCTAGGCAATGGCAGGGTGGATGTTGCGTACATCTCAGCGGCCTTCATCAGCAGGGGGTTCAGCGGGGGACCCTGGCCCCCTCCAGACCCCGCCTGTTGGTGCATCAGATGGATGGGGGTCATGGCCCGGGAGAGGGGCGCGCTGTGGGGCAGTGGGGGGCTGTGGGGGGCGCTGTGGGCGATGGGTAGGGTCATGGCCTGCATGGCGTTCAGGGCGGAGGGGGCCTGGCTGAGGGACAGCACCGTGGAGGGGATGAGGCACGGGGACAGGTTGGAGGTGCCGGTGGCCAGGAGCAGAGGGCTCTGCTGGGAGGAGCTGCCTGTGGCGCTGGTGCGCGTGCAGGTGCCCTGGCTGCTGCTGCCTTCGGGGCGCGGGCCGGGCTGGAAGCCCAGCGGCGTGCTGGCATGCTGGGGGGAGGCTCCGAGGGATTCACCACCGGAGGCCCCGTCGTCACAGGCGGCCGGGGGGCGGGGCAGTGGAGGGGAGCCCTGAGGTTGAGGGCTGTCACTCTGGGAGGGGGGTGGGGGGAGGCCCCGCTGCTGCTGCTGAGATCGATTGGTGTCTCCATTTGACAGAGGCGGGACTTCCTGAACAGACAGCCTCTGATAGGCCGTTAGCAAGAATGGAGATACATTAACAATGATTCAATGTCAAAGAGTCTATGGTTTCGTATAAATAACAATGGAGTGACACACATCTCTTGGATATTAAAAACCAAAGCATGGTGAAACACTGCTCTGTCACCTGGTCGGGCTGGGAGGAGCCTAGCTTGGTGTGCCGCAGAGTGTCCGCTATCCCTGCCGCCCCGGAGGTCTGTGGAGCGGTATGGCGCAGGAGGTTCAGGGCCCGTTCCGGAAGCTTGGTAGGCTGGGAACAGGACTGTTGCCAAGACGACAACTTCTGGGACAGAAGTTCCCTGACCTGGGAGAATAAGGAGTATTACATGTCGGCAACACAAGCAATAGCACATTGTGTGAAGAACATTGAGTCCCACAATGGTTCTGCTTATGGCGTCAACCTTGCAGTGGTAGTTGATGAGCAGTTTGGTGACAGAACTCTGTCGGTCCACCAGGAAGCAGTATCTTCTTCTCTCCTCAGTGAGCGCAGACCTGTAACCCACGGCAACCAGAGTGTCCAGCTCCAACTGACGTCGGCTCATCAGCTCCACAAACTGCGAGAGAAACGGTTTGGATCAAGGTTTGATTTTGGGATGTTTCAATGCCAAAAACACGTTGTGTTATGTCCATGCACATCAGAAACTATAAGGACAACTATAACAAAAACAAACTTCACTGAACAAAGAGTGACCTTTAAACGCAGGCTGAGGGAAAGGGACAAGCTCAACGATTACACATTGAGGAAACTGTGACCCACTTCCTGCCTGTAAGTGATCGGAGTCATGAAACACTTGCCCTCAAGCGTTTGACCTTTCCCCTGAAATAACCAGGCTGCTCAATTCTACACTGCCGCCAGTTCCAAATGAGAAATAATACGGACTGTACTTCTTAAACAAGCCACATTTCTTCCAACTGACTGAACTCAGTGGCTATTTTAACAAAATCCACTGAGACGGATTGTCCTTTAATCTCATTCAGAGCGCCCATAACAAACACAGCGACCAAGGCGTTTACGTAACCCCTTTTAATGCTGATTAGGTGTGTGTTAGATTATTTCTGTGCACTTAACACAATAGGCCACTTTGTTTTCACTGCCTAATCTCCACAGCTGTAGGAGTTGGGCCATGGGCATGCATGCTTTACAATGCCAAAAAAATACAACAATACATTGACCCCTTTAGGTTTCCTTCTTACCTGCATCTCTCTGTCTCCGTATTTGTTGGGGTGACGCGTGGCCAGGCTCTTCCTGCGTAGCTTCTTCAGCTGGGACTGGCATCGCTCAATGGACTCGGTCTTAGACCTGCGTTCACTCTGGTACTTCTTCAATGTCGCCTGAGAGAGAACGACAGAAGAAGGAAAGAAGCCCAGCAAGCCACGCAAGGTTGTGTTCATGAAGTTAACGACTTGACATCAGTAAAGGACGACACAGGCCCGACACTAAGCTCACCTGGACTCAGCAAGTGCTGAGATGTTTTGAGTCATGTCTAAAAGTAATGTAAGCTAGCACACTCACTGTAAGGTATTTGATGTCCAACTCCAACTTCTGCTCCAACTGGGCGAGCAGCTCAGAATGAAACAGCTTTAACTGTGGAGGAATCAGATCCATATAGTAAATGATTTAATGCAACATATTAACATGTCCATGTCTACACTATTAAAAAAAAATGGATTCAAACCAAACAAACGACTGCAGCAGTACACACACTTACCACATCTTCCAGTTGGACCTGAATCTGTCTATGGACCTCAGCCATCTGAAACAGTGTGTCACCTGGAATGAATGTGATCAATTAGACTCAATTAAAATAAAGGATTTAATTGAGTAGATTGTAGCCAACTACAGTAACAAACACTAAAGTCAACAAAAGAACCGACCAACCGTTTGGTTGCGTAAAGTAGGGTACGATTTCAGCCCTACATAAAGAACATAAAAAGAGCCTAATACAGGAAACAAACTAAGCCTTATATTGTTGTGCTATGACACAACATGTGCACAGTATAGTAACATGTGCCACAGATATAAGCCATAGGTCTAAAAAAAACTAGAAAATACCAGTGATTATTGTTAACTCTTTATGAGTTCACATCCATATTTCACTGTCCAATATCCCAACTGTTTGCACTGATTGCATTTGTCCCTCCTCCCCCCTGCTGTGAGTTGTAAGTCTATTTCCACATCCTTTCCTCCATCTATTCCTCCCCCTTCCCCCATACAGCACAGTAGTCTGTGGTGTCTGGCATCTCTCCCTCCCTCCCTCCCTCTCTCCCTCCCTCCCTCTCTCTCTCTCTCTCAGGCCACCCCCGCTGTTTTCAGCATTACAATGAGATCATGTGGTGTTGTTAATCTCTCAACAATGAATCTACTCTCTCCCTCTACTTCAGTTCTCTTTCCCTTTCTACATCTCACTCTCTCCCTCGCTCTCTTTATCGCGCTCTGCATGTCCCCCCCTGTCTTCTTACTCTCTATGCCTTTATCTATCTATCTCTAATGTGTATCGTTTCCTTTCCATTTGCTCGCATAACTCGGCTCCTCCTGCCTGTTCCGCCGCTCACCCAGTTCTTTAGATCCCTGGCTGTCGCTAGCCAGCTCTCCGAGTTTCACGAGGGCATCAAAGTAGCCCTTGGCAGCCACTGTCACTCCTGAAGAAAATAGCACATTTTTGCTGAATAAAAGCCATTTCATACCAGACATCAGTGTACCACCGGGGACTTTGAACACAGGTTAAACCCTGTTTAGACCAGGGTTAGGTCACATGAAAATACCCTGTTGTCAGGCTTGAAACTTTGTACATTTGTTGGTATTTCGTGTTATTAAAGAGCAGACTATGTCTCTTCTGTAGTTGTGTAAGATATTAGACTGTTGTTTTGTTTTCTTCAAATTATTTTGTTTTATTTGGGACCTGTTAGACACACACAAGCAGAGCAACTATTTTTTAATAATCTTTTACTTCATAGTGCCATGGCATCAGATCTTAACCAAATGGGTTCCCGTTCCCTCTTTACTGCATGGGGCTGTGAACTGAGTGGAGGTTCGCTTTATTGCAGATCCACCATTTCACAGCCAGTGTGGGTCTTTCCCAGGTTTTGGCTTGGGTGTGAAAGGGGTTACAGAGGGTATGACAATGGTCCTCTGTAGGCTCTAATGAGAGGCTGGAACCGCACTTCTAATGACGCTTCTCTGGTTAAAGTGGGACAAACAAACAGCCCCGTCTTCACTGTATACCAGGCACATCTGAGCTAACTAGAAACGAAATGTAGGATTATATCATTGGTTACTATTTACAAAGGTTTAGGCCATTTTTCTAAGCAACGTTTGGTTGTTTTTCAGGAACTATGTGTCACTCACCCATCAAGGCTTTTTCGTAGTGTTTCCCCATCGTTACAAAGTTCTTCAAACTGGGATTGAACTGGTCCAGGATGCCCTGCAAACGCATCACTTTGTTTTAGAGGCAGGCACTTTGAAAACCATTCAGCAGAAATAGAATATGCGGCAACACAAATATAGGCCTTTGCCTGACAACAGAGTTGGTCATGATGCACTATACAGGCCGAAACATCTTACCTTATAGACGTTCTCTGTCATCTTGTTGACCTCTTCGGTGCGAGACATGGTTGCTCTGTTGCTCTTTGTTTTAATTGATATGTTGTTGTTGTTGTTGTTGTTGTGTTCCTCCCCGGTTCCAAACTCAAACAACAGCAATCCACTAAAAGGTGAACATGAATTTTTTTTTACATTAGTGCATGAATTAGCCCCAAAAACACAACAACCTCAAAAGTGTCGGTCTTATAGAAGCTCCCCGACATTTAAAGAGGAGACGGGCATGTAAAGGCATTCATTGGTAGGCTCCTCATGTAGGCAGCATTACTGTGGAGGTCCCCATTGATACATGCACATAGAGATGTCCCTTTCTCAGGGCTCACAACACTAACTATAAAGGAAGGCCCAATCTGTAGGGAACACTATTAAGCTGCTATTATGCTTGAACACTGCATTCCAGGTCTAACAAGAAACATGATTATTAATTGCCTTTAAAATAATACAATTAAACGTTATTCAAATATGCATGTAAAGAATTGATATTTAAAACAAACGAATCATACAATCATACAACAATGAATAAAAGCCTATACCAAATCTTTATTTTATTTCAGTCAATTGTTTTCTTTCCTAGCTCCTGTTTTTCATGGATCACTTTAGTGTCCCTGTTGCCAATTCCTATATCTCTTCCAAGCATTGAGGGAACCCAAATATTTCTCCTAGACTCATGTGTCCGTGCAGCCCCACATTCTGAGATAAGAACAATATGGTGTCCCATGTCTCCAGACACACAATGAACGGGACACCACAATTCCTTGATTCCCTGGCAAAGAGGAGGATGAAGGAAAGCGCTCCAGGGTCGAAGGGACTCCAGCATGGCTGCAGTGACAAATGGCTCATCCTACTACGGCTTCCCCTTTGTTATTACAGCCAGATTACGTGAAACACTTAGAGCCATATCAAGTAATGACGACGGGCTCCAAGAAACATTTCCGCCGAGCACCAGGAGCGCCTTCTCACAATATTAGCTTTCCCACGACAGGCTGATGAATTTGATGTTATGCAGGTTTCAATGGATTAATGTGCCAACCATTCTCTCCATGTCATACAATAGGTTTACATCGAAGTAACATGTGGTTCCCAGCTATGCACATCTGAAGAATCACATATGATCCATGCCAAAGCTGCAGGTTTGCATAATGCATTAATGCTTTTGAAGAGTTATGCCAAATATTCATAATTGAGAGTCATCCCTTTAACTCAATCAACAATCGTGACTAATACATGAAAACATAGGGCCTATCATATGCTATAGTACCCCACCATTAATTAAGTTGCTGCAGTCGAGATAATAAATTATTCAACAGTTGATTGGCAAATTCAAACGCATCCCTCAATTTATAGATGCAATGCGTTACACCGTAGGCGATGGACGGGACCCACAACATTGTTTCAATACATTTAGCTGTGAACCAAAAGTTCCCAACCATCTGGCCATACCGCCTCTAGGCTACCTGTTGAGTTCAAAAGAGTTTAAACTATTTCCACTCAACCAAAAAGGGGGCAACATAGGATACAATCTTTGAAAATGGTTAAAAAAACAAAACAACAACATACCTTTTCAGATGTCATTGTTGGAAACAAAGTTGCTGTGCGACTGTTAAACGGAACGCAGAGCAGCTCCCCCCTCCTTTCTTTCTGTTACTTTCGCCCTTCGTTAGTGGGGGGTTGTTTCATCCACCAGTGCACTAAATCTCAGAGCCCTCCACCCCTTTGCCTGCCCTCATTCTCCCTCTCTTTACACTCTCGCTGCCTTGCCTTTAGTCCCAGGAATCGGGGTCAGTTATGTGGTGCCGTTCAGTACCTCTTCTCATTATTGAGCCGATTATCAACATGCCTTCACGCTCGCACCCCGGCCAGAGAATCAGCAACAAGCCCTAGAAATGCACCGCAACTTTCCTGCCGTTACAACCCTCAGCCATCCCATTCTCCCAACCTCTCCTGCCCTGACAATGTGCTCTCTATTTAGCTCGTTCCCTCGCTATCCCCCTCACTCCTCACTCACTCAATCTCTCGGGCAGAATAACAATGAGCTAACGGGACCCTGTCTGAATAGTGGCAGGGAGAGAAATGACCTGGGACATGTTCGGGGACAGAGGGACACCAAGAGGCACCGTGCAGCCTTATCACCGCTCTGCCCTGCACTGGGACAGCACTCCACCAAACTGACACTTTGAAGCATTCATAAAGTAGTAGATAGTAATTTCCTAAATTATAAAGCGTTGTTTCTACATCATTAGGCTATCTATTATCAGTTCATTGTGTGATAAGGGTTTATTATTATTAGGTTAATGATTTCCAAACAATTTGATAATAATGCTTAATAATGCTGCAATTCCTTATTAGTTAAGGTCGTTAATACTCATCCGAGTGTGGGCTCATCTTAAGTGAGGACTATCTATGCCTTAGCAAACATTTATAAATGAAATTTAAAGGCTGGAAATCCCAGAAGTTACATTGCAGCAGTAGGTCACCAGTAGGCCTACTCACTCTCAAAATTACATTCTCACACAAGAGTCTTATCTTAAGCTTTCTTAGTACCTGAATTTATCATTTCTAAATGCTTGCACCATGACATGGCGTCTTTAGTGTAAAGGAGGTGTTGAGGTCCAGGGACTTGGCCACAACCAATGGCTGTACGTTTATTTGGTAATTCAACAGTTTTCTATTGACATTGTCTATCAATCATTTGTTTATATTATTACTTGTTTAGTTTGTATGTTTTCCTATGTTGAACAGTAGCCTATCATGAACCGTGTTTAATGCATTGTGATTCAAAGCAAACAATGTCATGAGAATTTGCATGCCACTTATAACTGGAATGTTGATTTTAGCTTCCAACCACAGGTGGGGCAGTGGACAGAGCTGTTGTCATCATTTCCGGAGACCTGGGTTCAACTATCAGCGCTCTTCATTGAAACCTTACATAGTTTTGGAAATGTAAAGATGTCTGTAATGTCAATTCTAACCGGTGCGTCAGCAAAAAGAGCTGTTGAAGCTGATGGTCATCATTTCAATGAAGACCTGAGTTCAAGTCCGGCTCAGTCTCCATGAAACCTGTTAAACAACAATGTCATTTAAGTTGCATGTCAATTATAACCTCCAACTTGTCAGCATAGTCAGCATAACACGGCCGCAGCAGAGAGAGCTGTTGTTTATCTTCTCTTAAGACCCCGGGTTCAAGTCCCATAAGGGGGGTCTCCATGGAAACCTAAAGTCATGAAGTCCTTTAGGAGGCATGACCTCTGACCAGGTCATAGCTGTCCTCTTGGTGGTGCCGTGCAGCGAGCTGTGAACCACAATCCAGTGACGGGGCTCCACACAGAATCCTAAAGTAGGTCATTTTGTAAATGTGACCGTAACATATCATTCTTAATGGATTCAAGGCATAGACATGTAATGATGTCATGTGAATTGTGATGTAAATGATAACCTCTGACCAGATGACCAGAATCTGGGTCTTGGGGGTCCAGTGGAGAGCAGCTAGCTAGCATTTCAGACCTGGGTTCAAGTCCCGCCAAGAATGCCCCTTGGTATCCTTAGTATATTTTGGAAGCATGTCATGTGCTCATAATAATAATTAATGTAATAATTCTAAATTATTAACCCTGACCAGATCATAGGCAGAGTTTTGTGGTAAATTTGAGAGCTGTTGTTGATCTGAAGATCGGGGCTCAACTGAATCAAATTTGAAACCTAATGTAACCTCTGAGACCTAACAATATTATGGTTAGTTCCGGAGACATGGGTTCCACTCCCGCAGAGGGCCTCCTCCGTCAAAATATAATTTAAGAACTGTAACAATGTCACGTGCATGTCAATTATAATAAGGTTATAGAAGATCAACTCAAACATCCTCATTCACACAATAAGTCAAAACCGGGGTCACAAGAAGGGAGCACCAACGCTTCAGCGCCCCTGAACCACTGGGACCCTGCCTATGATCCGAATTGAGTTACACTTGACTTTCTCATTGGCCCCCCACAACAAGCCAGACCCTTCACCATACCCCCACTCACCATGTCCCGCTGCCGCTCTCCGCCCCAGTCTCAAAAGCTGGCATCAGGTTTGCCCCCTCAGTGGCCTTCCACATCCATATCAAACCCTTCTACAACGACGATAGGTGCCTTCCGAAGTTCCTGCTCACGAAAAGACAGCGTTGCCAGGGTCCTGATAAGAAGGCGGGAAACATAAACACACCGTCCAAATCCTGGTATCACTGCGATGGCTACCCATCTCTTTCCACATTGAGTTTAAAAAACATTCTCCTGACATTCAAACCCATCCATGGCACCGCACCGCAACTCAACTCTGGACTCCCTCAATTCCCTTTAGGAGAGAGCAGTCCACCATCTGCTCCCTCCGCTGCGCCCCGAGATGCCAGCTTGGGGTCAAACTGGTCAGGGCTTACACTTGACTCCACAAGTCAAATGACATCCTTCTTTCCAGAAAGTCATCGTTATGTAGGCTATGTTTCCATCGAGCACACCCTCGGCTCCATAGATGATGAATGACAGCTCTCTCCACTGCACCACTAAGACTACACGTATGATTGGACAGCAATATACTTGGTATTCGCGTTCACATGATATTGTTACGTTCCCAAAAATACATAATTGAGAGAACCCTCAGCAGCAGGTGAACCCAGCTCTCCAGAGTGCTATTGGATGGAACAGATATGATGTTGAGTTTATAATTTACATTCCACATGACCGTTTGCGTTCCAAAATCTCATCTCTATTTTAGACTTGACTGAACCAGTCTCCAGAGCTGATAACCGACTGCTTTCTCCAATGCACCACCGAGAAACTTGTGACAAGTTTAACCTTGTGAACGTGGGAACGTAGTCAGCCAAACTCAGTTCATGAGCCAAGAAGTTACATGAGGTTCTTTACCCTTCAGTGTTCCCGCTGGTCTTGATACTGCTCATCTCAGGGGGGGGGGGGGGGGGGTGGCTGACTGTGTTTAAACTGAACAAGCTGATCAGTTCTGAGGTTGGTGAAGATGATGTATTTTAAGCATCTTATGTTGCCCTGTTTAGCACTGTTGTTGTAATGTTTTTGGAGCTGAACTGGAATCCATGAAAATCCTAAATCAAAATGCTTAATCGTATATCTAAATCCTAAATCCTAAATCTTAAATCCTAAATCTATACAACGGATATGCTAATTCTCATAGATATACTAATTGGTGCTGACTCCTAAACCGACATATTTCGGGGGAGGCATCACGTGCATTGGGCAGCATGCGTAAACGGACAGCAGTTCACTCTATGTCACATCTTTTTCTTAGGCTATCACAATCATCTGGCACAATGTCGAATTCTTGCGATTAAGCTGGTATTATACAACGTGTGGTTGCAGCTGGGCTAACACCGAACAACCGATCTACAGAGACAGCGACTTATTCATTTCTCACAATGCTTTGGCACCGGGCCGCTGTCAGTGAGCATTCCCCGAAATAAGACTGGTTGGTCAAAACCAATTATGAGAATTAGCATGTCTGTTGTATGGATTTAGGATTCAAATAGTATTCAGGATTTGATATAAGATTTAGCATTTAAATAAAAAGTAGATTTTGATTTAGGATGTCGATTTAAATGTAGGATTTAGATTTAGCATTAGATTTAGGATTCAGATATAACGATTTAGATAAAATGATTTTGTTTTATTTAATCTATAATATCTAGCTTCAGATATTGCATTTCGAGTTAGATAGGCCTATAAAGTGTAGATTTAGGATTAAGATTGAACATTTTATTAAAAGTTTATGTGTGGAAAAGTGACGTGACAATTGCAGTGGATTTTGGAGTGGATTTTGGAACAAGTAAATTTTGAGCAGCAAAAGTTTCCAAACGGCACCCCATAGGCCTACTTGTGGACTATGTGGTGAGAGTGAGCACATGAGGGTAGGCCTATCGGTGTTTTACTGACGCACCTTTGAAAAGATTAGCCTACGGCGAGAAGCGCTTGTAGGATTCAATCTATAGGTTCCCCCGGTTAGATTTTTTTTGCATTTCTACGTTCTTGCTCTTTTATATGTTATAGCCTCTTATGCTTTCTTATACTATACGAACAGGTGTTTAGATCTCGGTTAAGGAAATCAGGTCCTGATCGTTTGAATAAATGTGAAATGTGAATGCTCTCGAGGGGATGCTTTTTATTGACATATTATCAGAGACCAAACCTATTTGCCAAGCCTACAGTTTGACTTTACACAACTTTATAAAGTTTATAAAGGTTGATATGTGTGTATCATTTACGGAATAAATCATGGAATCATGAAGAATATCTGGTTAAAGATTGGTTTATTATCTGTTTATAAGGTATTTACATTTACATTTTAAAAAGGACTTCCTCTTGGCTTAGAACCAGGTTCTGCAGAAGTATACCTTACAGGAGCCCTCTGACCATACGACATCCTGCAGAGCCACTCTAACATTGTCCACTAGATGTCAGTAGAGCAACAAACTCGCTTTTGCGTCAGCTCGAACATGGATGTCCGAGGCCTGCCGGCTGCCTGCATGTCTGCCCCATGGACCTATAAAGAAACCCCCCCTTCTGCCTGCCTGGCTTCCCATGTTTGTATTAGCAGTTCCTCTCAGGACAGCCTGGCAGCAGCCGAGATAAAGTCCTCAGGAACAGGAAGAACAGCTGTTTGTCTTTCATTATCTTAGTAAATAGTCAGTCAAGCTGAATTATTTCCATGGTTTGAAGTCCACGATTTTTCCTTGAACATCATCCAAACGAATTGACAATGTCGAAAACAATGTTTTGTGAAAGGTTGGATCATAGTCTCATGTGTTTTTTCATGGAACAAAACAACTATGGAGCTCAAAGTTATCTTACAAACAAAAGTATTGTTTATAATCAAAATGACCCCAACAAATGTATTCTTATTGGGTAAAATAAATAGATTTTGTATATGTCGGAGAGTTATGACTAGGCAGGCTATATGGGTCCACCTATGCAGATAAGTGGATCTGTGTTTCCATTGCTCTAATCCAATGAGGTGTGATATGATTATGAAATGATACACTGGCTGCTATAGCATGCTACTTGACTACCAGCTAACGGGGCAATTGTTTGATTACACAGAACAAATACAGTAGTAGGCTTATATAACATGACATTTGTTAGCTTAATTACATTTTAGTTTTCACAATATTGTTTGCTTTCAGATGGTGGTATATATAGCAGAGACATTTTCTAAATAGCTCTGGTACATAGGCTTTATGTACAAATATTTGGACTATAGATTTGGATAAACCCAGCTTTCCAGAATCACATGTGAGAACCTTTTGAGAGATGTTAGTTAAATGTATTTAAACCTATCAATAAATGAAGCAAATAAGCTTCAGGCCATTTGATCATATACCTCAACCTAAATATTCTAATTTTAAGCCTGTATAACGAGAGACAAGTTTATACAACAAACTATTGTCAATACTTTTGCAAAGTTGTTTTCCTTCCAAACAATATTCAAATATGTATTTGAATGCCGGTATGTTATAAGGTGTCCTCTCCTGTAATCTACGGAAATAACAAGACGCTTGGTCTGCGCTCCATGTTTGTGTTGTGTGATTTAGGTTGACCTCAATGCTGGCAGCCATCTGCTATCACCACCAGTGCCGGTGGTGCAGACATGGACACGGGGAGGTAATCAGACCAATTAGCCCTGGAGCGTAGACGTTATAAGCTGCCGCGTGGTGTTTGTAAATACAAGAAGCTGTGCGGTGCGTCTAATAGAATGACGTGCATGATTGACTCCTGCATGATTGACACACGATGAACTGAGGTGGGATTGATGATAGAAGATTAAAATGAAAAAAATAAATGCTAACCCTAAATTATTTTAAATAAATTAAATATTATTGATCTGTTACATTGATGTAGGCCTACCAGGTACCATGGCCCATGGTCAAGGTGTGATATCTTAACGAGTTTAGTCCACTTGTCGTGCCTTGCTACATATAAAGAGCAGACCCATAATTAGTAATGTGAGCATGATACGTCTCTGAAAAGTGTCAAATTGGGCTTGACAGGACGACCAGCAGTAGCCTATCTATATGTAAAGGGGAGCTGGCAAAGTGTGGATGGGTCATTCAAGGCAACACGTGGAAGGGGGGTAAGAGGGCTGAGGAGGCATGGAACACGAGAGGCAGGGATGGATAATGTTGAGTTACCTCACTCCCTCAGAGTAAATCTCTCACAAGCTCATCTGTGGCCGAGGAGGACAGGCTTACAGCTGGCTCACGACAGGACTCCAAAAGGTACAGGGAACTTCTTCTTTTGAATTTGTTTATTCAATCCATTCCAAATGTTGATCTGATTGTTATATATTTTCAGAGTGCAGCACAGATCAGTATAATAGTTTATTGTTGGTGAATGAATGCTATGTAAACAATAATATGCAGTATAATTGTATCATCAGATCTGTGTTAGTCAAGAGAAGTATAACTACAAAACAACAAAAAAGTTGTTCAGTTGACTTCCTACAGTGCACACAAGTTTCAAGTCTAGTTCCACAAGTTTTAGTTGAGTCTAAAGTATACATTATATCCTTGAGTTGTAAGAAAATATAGCATTCAGCTCTACAGGTGTATCTGGTATTTATTTGATTTTGAATGGTCTATTTAGAGTAGCACACCAGCCAGATGATGAAAAGCTGAATATAATAAATAAGTACAGAAACTAGTGAGTCCATGACCTATGCAGAGTGTTCTTTAGTCGTGGGTTAGAAAACACCAACAATCCTCACTATGTAGTACTAACAGTTAGCCAATGGCACCGAAAAATGTAACCAATTCATTATTTTCCGGAAGAAAGTCCTGCTTTGTGTCTAAACTGATATTTGGTTGACGTGTTAATTATGTTGAATATTTACAAAAGAAAAGAGCTGTCGCACCATTTGATTAAACAAATTGGACTTACATAATCTTTATACTCACTTTGACCATATGCTATTCAAATGACACACAAACACACACACACACACGCTGCACTAAGAAAGCCCACTTATCTTCCGTGAAGTCCCAGCAGAAGCCGGCCATTAGGTTAATGAATTGACCTGCAGGAGATAATAAACTTAGGGCTGAAGAGTGGAGATTGGCTGTGACATGGTTCTGTGGTCGGACCATCTGCCTCAGCTCTAAGCTCCATGATTCACGGGTGCCACGGCAACCAGAAGACATCTTTACACACCACTTCCTCCAATGTGTACTTCTACCATCAGGAGCCATCATCCTGGTGGATGGATGTGCCCTTATCTTGGCACTTTATTAATTGTACTCTCTAACTAAAGACTCTGAGATATGGGGTAACTCAAGAATCAATATCTAAAGTAAACAAATTCACTATAATTATAATAATACAACTTGTAATATTATTGCCTTGCATTAACGTTGATTTAAATTTTGCACATTTTGCGATGATGATGTACCAGTGCTGGGAGAGGACTTGACTTGCGTGACACACATAAACGTGCACGCGCCCACATGCCCACATGCCCCCACACACACACACACACACACACACACACACACACACACACACACACACACACACACACACACACACACACACACACACACACACACACACACACACACACACACACACACACACACACACAGCAACAGGTGGTGATTGGGATTTAGCCGTCACCTCACGTTCTCAGTATTTAATAACAGCTAACTACTCTTTAATGCACAGCAGCTTGTGTCTAACAATACTCATGCACCAAAACGGGAAGGTAGAGGCAGAAAATACTATATCAACTAATACTAATAGGGAATACACCAAATTCTGTATAATAGGCCCAGGACAGGATATATAACCCCTTACATCCCTTTATAAGCCATATACTGATCCCTGTATCCCTTCTCAATACGTAAAAAACATGTATCAAACTGCAACCTTATACAGCATCTGTAATATGTGTAGATATATGTATATATGTAGTAATAATATACATGAAATGCATTGCACTGGAACCAATGATAAGCAATGCTTATTTGAGAGTCCTGCATTAGCCGGAAGTCAAGCCCTTATGGCCTCGGGCCGTATCGGGTCAGTGAGCGGACAGGCAGCGACTAGCCTGGGGCCGGAGAGCAGTCACGCCGAGGGAGGGTTAATCCACTCCTCCTGCTAAGAACCCTTATGGTGGTGTGGCCGCCTGCCTGCTGTCCTATTTTAGTGATCTGCTATTTGTGGAGATGTCTGCGAAATTGACTTCCTAAATCCTAATTAAGGTAAACGTAACTTCAATACCCATATATCTAACCTCGCATGTCTTGTTCATAGGGAGTCTTCCAGCTCTGAGTATGACGAAGAAGAAACAATGCCATCAGGAATAAGTTGGATTAAAGAGAACCTCCTATGGACTTCATTTGGACCCCTTGACCAAGCTTTTTGAAACATCTTGAGTGCTCTTTCTCTGTAATGGCGGGCTGTCCAATGCCTGTCCCTGTATCACATGTTATAAACCCAGCGTAACTCTTCCTTCCGCTCGGAGTCGTACCTTAAACCGGAGAACAGGAACTATGGGTCTGCATGAGGCTCTCTCCCGGCCCACCCTGCTGCCCCCCGCCCTCCTCTCCTCTGTGCTCCTGCTGCTGCTTCGCCCGGCGCCAGCCCTGGGGGGCCCCGACTACGACTACGGAGCCCACCCCCGCTTCATGTGCATGCCTGTGCCTGTGGACCTGGACCCTTCCTGCTTCCCCATGGGGGGTCCCGGCATGGGGGGGTCAGGGCCCAGTGGGTCGGCGCACCACGGCAGCACCACAGGGCCGCCTCCCCCCAGTGGGTGGGGGATGACGGACGAGGCCAAGACCACCATACTCCACCTGCGGGAGAGCCTGGTCCAGCAGAAGGAGACCATCTTGGACCAGAGGGAGACCATCAGGGAGCTCACCGCCAAGCTGGCCCTGTGCGAGGGCTTCGGTCACCATGCCGACGAGCATCACGGCACCGCGGGCGCGCACTCCCGCCACGGAGGAGGAGGTCGCCCTACCTTCACTGACAACGGGCTCGCATCACGGCCCCCGGCAGGGTCACCATGGTAACCTCGCACCAGAGGCGCCGCACCACCCGCCGGTCAGAGGTCACGGCACAAACAACAACAAGGATAAACACACGACGGCGGGGGAGGCGAGCTCGACGCCGGAGCAGATGGAGAATATGCTGCACTCACTGAAGGACCGGCTGGAGAACCTGCAGGTGAGAGGACGAGCTAAAGGTTGAAGCCATTAAGGAGAAGGGTAGGAAAATTGATTAAAAATGAATGAGCGAGGGCGATTAACAATGTATAGGGGAAATAACTTGAGGTTAAGGTTGAGGGGAGGTTGAGATCTGCAGGACGCCCAGAAAATGTCTTTCCTGAATCGGGTGCTGCTTGGACCGTAGGAATTACTTAGGATAAGGTAAAAGCATAAAGGTATCTTATCCTGCTACTTCTAGTAGCTACCAGCGGCAGCAAATGCCAGAACACCTGAGTGGATCTCCTTCTGTCTCTGATGGATACGTGAGTCGGGCAGAGTGCCAGATCAGGGAGCGTGTCTCTGACCTGGGCAGGGCCAAGCACCGAGCTCAGTCCGGCAGTACTGGAGGTGGCTTGAGTTGGGATAATGGGATTTAGCTCATTGTTTCTTATTCCCTGGTTCCACTCCTCTCTCTACCAGTCAGGTAGGACATTTGTGTGGTCTTGACATCAAGACCACAATAAATCCACTGTGACCAGTCAATGTGAGCATGGAGAGATCGGTGCCAGTGTGTGGGGGGTTTGGGGGAGGGGGGGGGGGGGGCACAGTTCGAAGATCAGAATCAATTATGTGATCTCCCTTGAGGGGGAGCTAATCAGGACATACACGCAGACAAAGCCTGGATTAGCTGAGAGGCAATGAGTGGCAGAGAAGGACAGGAGAATACACAAGGAATGTCGAATAAAACTGTTAATCTTGCGACTCATGTAAGTAAGTGATAGTGTTTTGATGAGGTGTCACAAATGAACATGTATCGTGTGCCATCCCCTCAGTCTAAAGTTGCTCTTTTTGTGAAACAGTGATATATAATCCTATCCTATGATCAATATGAATCGTGGTCTCATTCGTCTGCTCTAACTGCTCTCCATGAACAGAAGAGGAACACGTCCAACACGTACTCCAACTCCTTGAAGGACCTGCTGCAGAGGAAGATCGCCACCCTTGAGCAGCAGCTGCAGCGGCGCACACCGGGGCCCTCAGCGGCCCCGGTCACCATGACGACCACGACGACCCTCATCCCGATGACAGTGAACACCGCGATGGCGACCACGGCGAAGGGGACCACGGCGATGACACACACCCCAAAGAACAGCGAGAGGATGAAGAGGGAGGCCACGAAGACGGGAGCCACAGCGACGGAGTCCACAGGGAGGAGCACGGCGACGGCCACGCGGGCGACGACGACGACGACGACCATCACCATGACGACGTGGAGGATGATGGTGACCATGGCGACCGCGAAGAGGGCCATCACGACGGGAGCCAAAGCAGCAATGAGGCGGAGAGTCACGGTTTCCTTCCCCACACGGGATACCGGACATCAGGGCCCCGCTCGCACTTCCCCCACAACAAACTGGAGGACATGCTGAGTCAGCTGCATCTGTCAGGTATACCGTCACCATACGGGGTGTTATGGGGTCACCATAACCTGCAGTCCATGAAAACTACAAGGCAAGACAAAGTTGTAACGGGACCAATGCTATTCCTCTCCGTTCACAGGGCCTAGCAGGAAGAACGTCAAGAGTTCAAATGCCTTCCAGATCGGCTTCCCCATCAGAACCAACTACATGTACGGGCGGCTGAAGAAGAGCCTCCTCCACGAGATCTTCGCCCTGACCCTGTGTCTGTGGATCAAGGCGGGCACGGGCCCGGGCCTGGGGACACCCTTCTCCTACTCGGCGCCCGGGCAGGCCAATGAGCTGGTGCTTATTGAATGGGGGAGCAACCCCATGGAACTGTTGATCGATGACAAGGTGGGAAGAACTAGAGCATGCACACCTGCGGAGAGCTGGATTAAGCCGTAGCTGGCTGTGAGCGTTGTGACCATCGCATCGTGTAACACCTTGTCAATCAGCTTAGCTCTAAGACTCTCTCCCTCCACCTGATCTATAAGATGGTGTCAATCTGCTAGGGACTCACATTAGAAAGTGGCAGACTGTATTCAAAAATAAGGGTCATCATTGTTCAATGGTGTCTTATTGACACATTATTTTTCCCAACACCATCTGGAAGTCTACATCCATTAGAATACTGGAAAACAACCACCAGATTAGGCCTACAGTATGTCCTGGGAACAGTGTTCAGTACATTTCTAGCACATATAATGGAACCTCTTCTCAATCGCCACCATTCCTCCCTCAGGCGGTGTCACTGCCGCTGTCTCTGGGCGATGGGAAATGGCACCATGTGTGTGTGACGTGGTCGACCCGGGACGGCCAGTGGGAGGTGTTTCAAGACGGGGTGCAGAGGGGATCCGGGGTAAACCTCTCTGCTTGGCACCCCATCAAGCCTGGAGGCATCTTCATCCTGGGACAGGAGCAGGTAAAAACCCCCTCCTTGATGACCTGTTTCAAGGATAAGGTCTGAGCAATGTGTTGGCTCCATTTGGCTATTCTTTTCCCCAAAGTTTCACAATGCAATTTGAATGATTAACGTCTCGCCTGCATGTCTGTTTTCGTGTGGCCAGGATACTCTGGGTGGTCGTTTTGATGCGACCCAGTCGTTTGTCGGGGAGATCTCAGACCTGCAGATGTGGTCCCATGTCCTGACTCCCGGGGACATCTACAGCCTGGCGTCCTGTGGCAGCCATCTCAGCGGGGACGTCATAGCCTGGTCTGAAACCGAAGTGGAACTTCACGGAGGGGCTACCAAATACCCCTTTGACCCCTGTCACTGAGGAGTCGAAGACATTAGGGCTGAAACCTTGAAGGGCAAAGAACGACCACAATAACTGAACATAGCACATCTGTTCTTCAGTCACATCGACCTGTATTCTGCTTCTTGATTGATCACTCTGTGGCATCTAGCTCCTTTCCCGCTTTTTAAAACAATGCCTTCCTTATGTTTCAAGCATTTTTTATGTCATAAATTACAATGTATTTATGTAATGCATTACCATGTACTTACCTAATGTGTGAGGAGAATTGAGTTTTACTTTAATCACACATACAATGTGACATATTGTCATGTTCTTAATTAGATAGCGCACGATTCTGTCAGGTATTTTTCTAGAGGGCTGATATAGATTTTGATCATTTCAATGCGCTGTTAGATAACTATGTTGTGTAATCTGAATGAGAAGAAACTGTCGATTGTGTCGACAGTTTCGGGAATGAATGATCTCGATTCTATAAGAAAACTATTTCTATGGAAGATATACAGCTAATTTACCAAAGAAACCAAAGAAATCCCCATGTAGTCTGTTGACCCTTTTTGTATTTTTTTGTATTGGAGAATTGTGACTAGTTTGATGGCTCGGTTAGGTTACGTTATTTGACAAATTTGGCTGGATTTAGCATTTCTACAATTAATCTTCTGAAATGTACATACAATGCATAGCTTGAACAATAAGAGAATAAAAAAATACCTTAATAACAAAATTATATAGTAAGCTTACAACTTAAAGAACACTATCACAGCAATATTTTCTGTAATAGTTATCGTTTTATATAATTAAAGGACTAAGGTAGAAAATATAATATTTTTCACACAATATTAATTTGTTTATATTGTGTTTTCACAATGGGGATTACTCAACAGCTCTGGCCTTGACTGTATATACTCGTGTATATCAAAATGTCATTACATTGCATTGAAGTAGGCTTGCAACATTTATTTGCAATGGTAACATTTTTAGAAAATGACTCAAAAAGAAGTTATCATTTATTCTGTAGAGGCCTTTTTTGAAATGGGTCCCCAATCATAAACAATAGATACATACATAACTGTCTTAACTTGTTCATTAGTTAGTATCATGAATCATTGTTTCAATAAAAACACCAAACTGCACTAGTTCATTTCAGTTCACCTTTTATTGTTACACAGTAGTTTCCTGACACAACATACCTCGGTTTTTGTTTTGCTACATTTACAGATGATCTACCCATCCTGCAATAAACAAAAATAAATAAATACAAAATAAACTACATTTCTGGAAGAGAGGTGGTTGTGGAATCAGGTACCATCAGCCCAGTTTCAGTTATGTGGCTGATCATTAAGATACATCCGTCAGTGTTGGGATAACTTATTGTAAATGTCCCAACAGCTTTTGGCAACTTTGCACATCAAGATTCCCCGGTAGATCAAGGCCCCGTCATATGACAAGTTCAAACCTTCATTCAATAGGAGAGCAGGGACGGGGAGGCGGGGCTTTTAGTTTAGTGTATTTTGGTAAAACCCAGGTGAACAGAAGGCATTCCTTAATCTTTCCCACAAGGACCACGCTTCAGTTATGTCTTCGAAGCAACATCAGGTCAGATAAAAGGCTTGCCTCTACATTAAGCCGACGCACCAGAGGGCAAGAGCAGTGGCGCAAAACAAGCAGATCTATTGCAATATATTGATCAAGTACATCTTTGCTGCTTCCTGTAGTGGGAACGGACCTGGCGACGGGGTTAGTGTTCACATTTACATGTATCCCCACAAGTCACAGCAAAACCTTCAAGGACTTTGCAGGCGTGTCAAATCACTGATAGAGGGCGCTAAGAGAGTATTAGTGTCAACAGTCAAATATGAGCATTTGAAAAAGCTTCAAATTGCAAAGAAAACAAAATGATAAAGTGCGGGACAGTTATCCTACAGAGCTGCAGTATTTCCAACCAACAGGTTCAATTCCAAGCAACTGGCAAACTAATGCATATAATTAAATAACTATGGAGCAGCCAAGAAACAATTTTCCACTTGGTACATAAGTAATAAGCATTGTTGAGGTTTGAATTCTTCAGAGTAATATCCGTGTTTAACATCTGGACAGCGAGGAGGAAGCTAACCACCGATGGCACAGCTCACTGCTTGTGCTTTGTTCGATCCACTCAGTCAACCAACAGTTCACTTCTAACGTCACATCTTGATTAGCATGTCTTGACAAATGACAAAATGATCATAATCCCGTTGATCAAGATTCTCCATAATAAAAACAAAACATGATTCACAGATGAGCGACTTCAATCTCAAATGTATATCCAATAGTACGTCTTCTCACATCTCCAATAAATGTACAAAATATCCGCATGGCCCAACTCGCCCTATAATGCCTCCATCGATCAACATGCAGTCCTACAGTAGCTTGTAAAAAATGTGATTCTTCTAACAAAGACACAATAAATTAAAATCACTTCTATGTGTATTGTAAACAAATAAGCTAACAACTATTTACACAAAAAAAAGGTGACAGTATAACAAAGCTGCCATTCAACGTCTTGCTAAAACCCAGCACAACGCAAAAACCTGGAAGTGTCCAAACCACCTATATTAAACGTAGATATTAAACGTAAAAAGTGAGAAAGATGTGTAAAGTGAGAAAGATGCAAGCAGTTATCTAGCAGCAGTAACCTGGGGGGGGGGGGTGTGGTATGCCAATATATCAAGTCATAAACATGAGCCTAACTCGTACGTTTATATTGTGTTAGAAAGGCATTCAACAAGCCATCAAGAACAGCACCATGCTACTCTACTCGAGAATGACTATTGCTCATGAATACCAAGAAACATACAAGCGTCTGAGCCCAGTAAACCAGCTTAGGATTCCGCAAAAACAAAACAGCTCAGCTAAATAGAAGTTGGCCACCGAAAATGACTCATTATCCGCCTAATAGTTAGATAACTTAAGAGACCCAACTAGGCCGTACAAATGTATCTTTGTGAATGTAAATATGAACAGCGATGAACAACAATACTTTGGTGTGTTTTTTACAATGCTACCAGAGCAATAACCTGTAGCTAAGCGGTCAATACCTACTTGGTAAATGTTGAACAAAAATAATTAAAGTTGTGACTTGAGTACTAGGATTGCTTGCTACCCTGAAGAAGACAAAATTTCACAGTTCACCTTGACGTCAAACGAGTGAGGAGCGTAGTTAGAAAGGGGAAGTAGTAGTAGTACGGTGTGCTCTTAATGTGGTGTTATGGTCGCAGCAGTAGTAATCCTAGCATCACTAAGGTAGTAAAGGCAACCACAGTGAAGGAGCTCTTTACTCCGAGTACAGCTTCTGAAAAGTCTTACAAACCGGATGGGAAGGAGGCCTCGTGTCGGGACACACGAGGAGTTTGAAAGAGACAAACGCGTTGGCTAACTGACCAAGGAACAGTCCAGAATGATGGAGACAAAAATGCTGGGAGGACTCATAAGATGAGGGCGGAAAAAGACAGGAATTGGAAGCAAAAACCCCCTGCTGGGAGAAAGCGTCTATGGCTGCTCTTCTTTCTTCTTCAGTGATATACGCTTCTTCCTGGCCGCCAGCATCTCATAGAAGGGATCCACGCTGACCGCAGAGCTGCAGAGACAGGGGAGCAGGAAGGAAAAGGCAACAGAATCGAGGTCAGACGGGACCCCATGCGCCTCAGTGTCTTCCCTTACCTTTCCAGTAGGACAGCAGTCGGCTGGGCTGTGGTCATGAAGAGACGGCTCGGGGAAAAGCACCGTGCGCATGGTTTAACTTGACGTTGGGGTTCGACCGCATACCGATTGAACACAATTAATACAACACTAGACTACCGTGCCCTACCCCTAGCCTGGTGGGTCCCCCAATTAACAGAGCAAACACTACATCAACATTTAATAGGTCAACCTTCTCAACAAGACACGGGTAGCAATCAACAGGACCCTCTCCATCATATGGATGCTCCCACCAAGTTCTCCACCGATACTGAAAGGGAACACGTATCCATAACAGTAACACTATTACGTACACAATAACCCCATGGTTCCCTCAGTCTCTCTCTACGTACGTGATGCTGTGGATCCACTCGTCCTTCTCGTCGGGGGTGGGGGCTGAGATGCGGTATACCATGTGGTTCCCCTCCACCACGCGGCCGTCAGCCTCCGTCTTGCAGGCCTTGATCAGCTGACCGCGGTTGTTGGGGAGGTAGAGCTCAAAGCAGTTCTGAGGGGGGACGGACGGAAGGACGGACGGACGGACTTGTCAATACTTCAGTGCCTGAAGCTTCCCAAAATCTCAAGCTTTTCAAAATCAGCTTCAGCTTATCATTCAAAACAACAAACGGGGAATACCGTACCGGTTTCCTTGGGTCTTCGACCTCCCGGATGCTTAGGTTCTCCAGAGGAATGATGCCCCTAGGCTCCTTGTCCTACAGGACAGACACCGGTCGGTTGAGCTTCACCACGTTCAAGCATTCAGTGTAACTGTTCAGTTGTATACTCCACCGTGGTCGGCCGCTCAGTGAACGCACAGCTTCCTCCACCGCGAGACTCACCGTGGTGTATTCAAAGTAGTAGAGGCAGTTGTCCGTGAGGATGAACCATCTCCGCTTCCAGGTCTTCACCCGCCCCCCTGAAAAACACAAGAGCCCGGTAAACACCACCGCAACGGACCGAGCAACACGGCCGCAGCCTGGTAAAATGAATGGACAGTGTGGGTGTGTCCTCCAAGCAGCCTAGCCAGGTGACTGCGCTCCCCACAGTGAACAGGGTCTAAGGCCGTCTTGAGCGGTACGTACCTCCTGAGAAACAAGCAGCAACGGCAGCAGCAGCAGAGGGTGGAAATCAGCAGGAGGAGGAGGAGGAGGAGGAGGAGGAGGAGGAAGAGGGGAAGCAGAGACAACAGGGCCCAGAGGATTTAGTGGACCGATTGGACAGAGGCGGGAAATAGTGGGGGGGGGGGGGGAGAAGAAGAGGAAGGGAAGGAAGGAAGGAGATAGTATTAGTCACACACCAATTACAGGCCCCCACCATGCAAGGAAGAACAATCAGTCAAAATAGGCTGCTGTGACACGAGAACATCTTTTTTTTCCCCTCTCAGCTCATCATGGATTAATGCCACAGCAGCCTGTACACGTATTTGCTGGCCAGCTATTGAGCATAGGCGAAATCTTCAGAACCAAAACCCAACAAAATCCTATGTGTTGTTATCTGACATTTTAAAGACTTAAGAGACAGAGATAGACATGTCCCAGCCCAAAGGCATAGAAAAGAAAAAGAGCACAGTATGTTATGGATCATTCACCCTAAACAAACTGAAATGTTAAAACGTGTGCAAAGTAGGGCAGCGTGGACAGCGTGGGGTTAATTCTCCACTGAATTTAGCGCTCTCTACGGAGAGTAGCAGCACTCCCCTGCAGTCCCCGTCAATGATATCTCACCAAGTTTGAGGAGCCAGCCTTCTCGGTCGGGGTTGAAGAAGGTGTGCGTCAGGTCATTTCCGTCGTCTTCTGGGATTTTAAAGGGCTCGTTTTTAATGCTATCATACAGATTCTGGAGGAGAAAGGACGCCAGGATGAGCACAATAGATATCCATGATAGTGCACCATTCACCACGTGTCCTAATGTGACTATAGGATGGCTGATGGATGGAGAACAAGATGGCGGGCCACGTACTCTGAGCAGATCCTCGGGCAAGTCTCCCCCTTCATTGATGCCCCGGTTCATGGAGATGAAGCGGTCCACCCCCGGCTTGTCCCTCACGTTTGGGTTGTGGAGGCTGGTGTTCAACATGATGATAGCGAAAGACAGCACGTAACACGTGTCTGGGAGGAGGGGGAGGCGAGGAGGCCAAACACAAGTTAATGCAGCCATACGTGGCTAGGGTAGAGGAGAGCCAACAGGGTGCGAGTGTGTGGATGCGTGCTGCCATTTATACCGGTGCTTTGGAAGACCCCGGGGTTGCAGTGGCAGTATCTCTGAGCAAAGGCCTCCATCATGCGGTCTATCTTCTGGGCCTCACCGGGCAGACGGAAGCTCCACAGGAACTGTCTGCAAGGAGACAGGAAGGGGGTGGGGGGGAAGTGAAGTCAACCGCCTAGATGTACAGAACAAACCGGCACCGTCAGTCCTGAGACTGAACCAGCAGAACGAGGTCTGAGCGCCCACCTCAGGGCCTGGACGAGGTTGAGGTCGGTGAACTCGTGGAGGTCCACGAAGGCTTGTAGTACTTTGAGGTTGAAGTCATCCCTGAAGGAGTAATATCACATACCGGGGTAAGTACGACTACAAGCTCAAGAGTGTCAGGAGAGTGTGTGTGACGGGGGTGAGCGTGAGGGAGTGATTGGGAAAGAGAAACAAGACCGCTCTCACCTCTCGCCAAGGTAATCCCCGATAGCAGTTTTGTTGAGGCCTTCTCCTTTATAAAGGAACTGAGCAACGTCCTCTGCGGTGTGTCGTAGCAAGTCGTTCTCCACTAGAAATACTATTCCCTACAGAGCGGATTTAAAACATGTTTACCTTAACCAAAATCATGCATGCCCAAATAAGACCAAAGGGAATTACTGTCAGAGCGCTCTACCTTTTTGGGGTCCATGTTGAATTTCTTCCTCCCCATTGCGACATGCCTACTTTTTTGTAGAGTTTTGCTGTGTTCAATGAAAAAAAAATAACACAACTATAATATTGCACCAGTCAACGGCGGGGTTTAGGTGGTGCCTTACACACAAAAGGTGCAGCGCATTGCCGTTCTTCTCACCTGCCCTCTGTGCTGCTCTCCAGCCCCTCCACCTCCAAGATGGCCTCTCTCAGCTCCTCGCGAAGCCTCTGGATCTCCTGCAGCAGGGCGCCCTTCCTCCTGCGGATGTCCTCCAGCTCAGAGCGCTCCTCTGGGCTCAGGTCTACTGGGACTGGGGCAGGAGGAGTTAAAGAATACCATCATTACTTCTGCCGCCTCAGATGCACCAAATCAGGTCAGAGATATGACCGAAGGGAGGCATTAACAATGTGGCCGTTCCCCAAGCGCATGCTGGCTGGTGGCCATTATATCCTCTGCCAGTATTGTTTAAAGACGAGTTATAATGCAGTCAATGGAAGGAAGGAAGTGTGGTCACCATTAATAAGTAATGCAATGAGCACAGCACATTAACAGCTCAATCTGGTATCCATCAGAGCTTTAGTACCATTCATCACCACAAACTTACTAAATTTGTGTTATTATCTATCGTTCACTTCTTCCCTGTTGACCACACCCAGAGTTTGATCACAGCCGCTATGTGAAACCATACTGGGTGCAGCAGTTTGTTGTCAGATCAATAGGCAAAGTTAAAAGACCCAGTTAAAAGAATTCCCATGAATAAAACTATGTGGGTGTGACTTTTGAACGCTTTGGGAGGACTGCACCCTCAAATGGTTAATCTTTTATCAGACTTAATATCTAACCTACATTCACACAGGCAACACTATTTACTTTTGACTATGGTTTGGGTCCATGTACTGCCTGGATACAATGTCATTTTATGCATTTTCTTTTTCCCCTATTCGCAATTTATGCTTAACTATATAAGAACCATAGTAATTCAAACTGGTCCCTCAACATGGTCCAGCAATTGTATGTAGTCCATATGTAGAACAGGCTTATAGAAACCAGAGATCCCATAGATGGAGTTGTAATCCACCCAAAAGGGTCGCATATTTATTATTTAGCTCTATTTAACGCTTCCATCGTCATGCAAATCATATGAGAAACTGCATCATCCTATTGTCGGACAATGGTGTGGGAGACACACATCATCACACATGCTGTAGATGGAGCGACCACAGGACTGCTTTGTATCCCAGATCCAGACATGACTGCACAATGACAGCTGCACTTCAATAACAACCACGCCCACAGCCCATGATGAATTACATGACAACCAGTGGCTTTAAATGGCTTATTGTTTGGGTTAAATAAAAGGTTGACTATTATTAATATAGCGGTTCGTCAGACGCCGTTGCTGTGGAATAAACATAGTCGGCTGAGGCAGCCATTCCCTATTTATATTGCATTTAGAGTCCCTTTAACACTAAACAATCAACGCAATTAACGAGTATCAAACGAGGCCATTGTTGAATAAAACTACACAAACTAATATTGAAATCGTGACACGAATTGTGTTTTCGGCTAAGCTGAAAACTTTCGGCTAAGCTGAAACAATTCTTTCATGCCATGTTAAAGCAAATAAACATCTGAGTGGCGACAGCGCTAGCGTTAGCTCCCGTAGCGATAGCGAAGTGAAACAGCGGATTTTAAATGCTTACTGTAGTCCAGGTCATCCATTTTTGGCGCTTTGCTTTTAGGCATATATATTTCAGAGTCGACTGTCATTCAACAGCAGAAAAGTATGGATATATATGTGAATATATCCTCAAGATTATAGTGAAACGGATAGATAACAGTCCTGCGCAATCGCAGCCAGGGCCAGAGACAAAGAAGGTGGCGACAGCGGAAGTGAAGTAGGGCTGTCGGGCTGCACAACACTGCTTCCAAGATTTTATTTGTCATTTTGTTTCAATCGATTTCTCACTATTCTGCATAAATACTTTGCAATGGCATAGAGTTTAAACAACTTGAATGTTTATTTTTGTCTTTTCATGTTTTAATTAGATTTTGTGTTTTCTGACTGGTTAATGTGCATATAAAAAGCCTACGATTATAAGTAATGCAAACTTACTTGAGTATTAAGCAACCTGTCACGTTAAGCTTTACAAAATTCAGCTTTGCGTTTAATAAAATGCATAAAGTGAATGTCAAATCTGAAAGGTTGCATACATTTGTCAAATGGGCTTTATTAAATGAGCATTTCAAGGGGTCCATTGCAGGACACAAAATGTAAAAACAAGTTGATCAGAATTATTAAGGGTTGACGAATTGGACCCTTAAAAGTGTAAACTAGAGATATGTTCATTTGTAATAATACTGTCTGTGACATGATGAATGCCAATTTGTTCAATCTATGCTGTTCGTGTATTTTGCTAAAGTAATTTAAACAAAGCTATAAAAAAATAAAAACATTTAAAATGACAATGAGAGAAACCTTCCAGTCAAATTTATTTTTAACAAAATATAACTATTAATTGTACATTATATATGGATACATAATCATTTTAGTAATAAGCAAAATTGCATTACAAGCAGTTGATTATAGACGAGACATTTAACTGGCATTTTTTAACTGATAAGGCAACCCCAAACATTGTCATAACAAATTGGTCTAACCTGAAAAAATGTTCAGTAGATTTGTCAAAATCAATTTCTTGATGTGAGAAAAAACGGTCTGACAATAATTTTATTGATTCCACCTTACCTTCTTGTTTTACAATTCTCAGTTCACTTAATTTATTTGCGTGAAAATAAAAGTATATCTAGGTGGCTACCTAATGGGGCCACAGCAAGCCCAGGAACAACAGACAATTCAAGGGCTGAGAAACAACAGTTGAGAGTCAAAATATAAAGTCAGAGTAACAAGGCATTGTTTTGTTCAGGGCATGTGTTGGTGCTGGCCTGGCTGTCTGCACAGTCACCTTTAATGTACATAGTTAACTAATAATAGTATTACATGTTTCCAATGACTTTTGCTTCCCATCCTACTGATCTCTTGATACAAACTCGAAACACTGACATTTGATCGCAAGCTTTTATAAACCTGTTAGGTTGGTAGACAGTGCAGCATAACAAATCAGCAGAATTAAATCAATCTTTAAAGCACGTCCATAAGAAATTGCTACCATCTGAACACAAGATAGAGGGCCTTTGAAATCAATTGAGAAAAAATATAAATATGTCTGAATTGTTTGTATTGTCATCTACAGCAAGAATTTGAACAGCAGACATGTTAGTGTTGAGCTTTGGGTCTTGCTTTAAACCTTAACAGTCGCTGCAATTGGCTTATTTTACAAGACAGGTTCAGGAGAAAAAAATTCTTTAGATTACTTCAAAGTAGAAAAACAGGTCGGGGGAGCTTGAGGTGAGATGTTGTGCGTGATTACATAGGATTTGCTAAAATGTTAAAATTAAAAAAAAAAAGAGTGAGAGTAAACCTTCATTGTTACGTTCATTATGAGGGGGAAAGTGAGGGGCTCCGATCTGATTAAGATCTGATCCCAACTTCATTGTGCATCCATTTCAACATTTCAACAACAAATAAATAAATAAAAGGCAAACAGATGAAACCCATCAAGTAATGGACGCCATTTGACAAACGTGTTCTTGTGTGTGATGTAATGAACCCCCTACGGTTCCTTTATTGGTTGGCAGTCCCTCCAGGACGTTCCCTTCAGGGCACGCGTGTTCCCGCCTCCTCTTCCTGGGATGGATGTGGGTGAAAGAAACAATAGAACCAGGGTTTCCATGGGTGCACACACACACACACACACGGTTGCTCAGCAATGGACGGAAAACGAGATGCTAATTCTTTCTTTTTTGATTTCTTCTAATTGAGATGAAAATCAATATGTAGAGTGCAGTAGTGGACAGAGGACGGATGGTTCCTGATGAGAGGATTAAGAGGGGGGTGGGGTGACATTTGTTACGGGCTCGTGGCTCTATTCATCTGAACGGACTTTCCATTAGTGTTCAGCGTTGATTCCCATTATCTTTATCGTAAGGCAAGAATCAGGTAGTGCTTCTCTACATGCATGCATACGGGAACGTATACATCAAACCCATGCACTGGCAGCAAGTCTTGTACAAGTCCGCTACAGGTCCAAAAACATTCACTTTTTTTCCCCTCATTGTTATATCTAAAGGCCGTGCCATTTCTCCCACTTCTTGTGGTAATCTGACCCCAATCTGTGCAATGACGCATTCTTTTCATCCAATTTTCGAATGTCCTATTAATCCCTCTGCAGTCATATTGCATGTAGGAACGATCCCTTGTACTAAAGCCCTGACATGCGGCAGCCGCCAGCCAGGGCTTATATTTTATTTTTACGTTGTCCAGAAGGCTTTCTCTTGCGGACGGCAACAGCGATTACATAATGCAGGAGAGTGCCGTGTCGGGTCGATGACCTCGACCAATCAGAATCTGGTAATCTTTTCTCCAGAGTTGCCCACGATGAGACGGGCCATGGACGGGTGAACCTTGGGGTAGATAAAGAGAAATAGGCATTTTAACCACTCGAAGGCCTAACAGCAGATGATTAACACAAAAACATTGGCTGAAGACATATATATTCGCATAGCGATCTGCAGGAAAAAGCTGCATTTGATTTTTCTAGTAAGGTCAATTCATCAATGTTTTTGACTTTTCTCATTTCCATCTTTCCTCAGCCAATTTCAGAGAATTTATGTATTTCAATCAGCATCTTGGTTCAGGACATCATCTCTGTCAATAATTGCGTCATATTAATTCAATGGCAAAAACTACAAGTAGCCCTCAGGCAGGCCTCAGTAAATAGGAAAATCAGCTACTCAATTTCCACTATGTCTTTTCAATCTGTGGATGCATGTGAACAAGACAAAGCCTCATAGATTTGAAGACAAAGCCTATACTTAAGGAGGCAGCAACAAGTATAGACCGTTCTATTTTCCTCCACATTGCCTAGCTCTGAGCTCCAGCCGTTGGGTTCAGAGACGTTGTGTCTGGACACTGACCTGTGCTTGGAGGGGTCCATAGGGCACCAGTTCCCCATCCACCGTCAGGGTTCCCCGCGTGGACAAAGGCTGCAGTCTGAAGGCCCTGCAGGACACATGGCTCACATATGGCGAGCTCAGGGAGTGGTGGGTTCCTCTTTCCATGGCGAAGAACAGCCTGAGCAACGTGGCTCTGGAGATCCCAGCCCGCACAAAGGTCAGGTGGATAAGCCCGTCGTCAAACCTGGCCTGTGGGGCGGCGTGGAGGTCGGCCCCCAGGTGCGTCTGGTAGAGGGCCAGAACCAGGACGTAGTCCCCCTCGATGGTGACCCAGTCCCTGGTGGGCAGCGGCTGGTCTAGAGGGGGCAGCAGGTCGTCCCTCGGGGGGTTGAAAGGCAGGGCGAATGGACGGTTTTTTAAGGACCCGGAGGGGTCGGCTAGGTCAAAGTTGAAGGACGAGGACGGCAGGCGGAAGGAGGGCGAGGGAGAGGTGGAGCCCGGGGTGTTGGGGCGAGGGGCCAGGTAGGACGAGGCGTGGGGCGAGGCACAGGAGGGAGAGGAAGGCGGTGTCGGGGAGAGAGAGAGAGACAGGGAGGGAAGTTTGGGAGGCAGAGAGTTTGAGTGGGAGTGCTGGAGGAGAGAGAGGGGTCTGGGCCGGGTGACATTTTGATTCTGGTCCAGGGGCTTGGGCTTGCGGGAGAAAGGAGAATGGCGAAAGGGAGAGGAAATAGTCAGAGATCGCTCACGGGGGTCCGGCGGGTAAGGGTCTCTTTGGAAGTAAGTGCCATTCAGATCCATCTCTTCCACCCCGTACGACGTGCTGGACTCTGGGTCAGCCGGCTGACCGAGAGGCTGGTTGAAGAGGGTGTTTGCTATCTGGCTGGAAGGTGCCGAGTTCTTCCTTACCGTCTTTCTGGCCTCCTGAAGGCTCAAACAAGCCTCTACCTCCTCGTCTGCCTCTCTACCCAAGTCTAAATCACGGGTCTCCCCGAGGTCTCCTTCCACTCCTGCAGAGCTGACTCCACCCTCTGTGTCCTTCCCCCTCTCATCCTCCTCCATCTCGCTGGAGTCCTGCTCTGCGCCTTCCTCCTCTTCCCTTTCGTCCTCGTTCCCTGCTCCCCGTTCCATGACGCGTTGGTCTTCGGACATGCAGCGCGTCGCAGAAGCCCTTTCCTCCGCCTCCATCTCCCTCTCTCTATCCTCTGCCAGGCTGCTTGCCCTCACGACTCCCGTGCCTCCACCCCGGGCCCTCTGCCGTCTCCTCTCCCTCTCCCTCTGCCTCTCCATCTCCCGTTCGCGCTCGCCGTCGCCCCTGCGTAGGCTCCTCTGTTCGCTGATGCCCATGTCGGAGCAGGTGCGGTGGATGGGGGTTTTGCAGAAGCCATCCAGGCCCTCCGTGATGCTCCGGGAGAGGGGTCTTCTGGGAGGCGGTGGGGTGCCGTCTGGAGAGTGGCTGACCACAGACGGTGGGAGGTAGGAGAGTCGGCCTTTGTAGGATCGCAGGGACGCTATGCGCACAAGGGTGCCCAGGGTGAAGCGAGCCGAGCCCAGACCACGGTACCTGATGCAGGGTAGAGGAGAGGTGTACCATGGTTTAAAGTGGTCACCATGGGTAGGATCACAAAGGGTGCAACATATGTAGGCATGTGGTCCTTTGACTTTAAAAATAGAGAGGAAAAACACACACACCTCTCACTCTCGATGTCCACATCGGACACAAAGCCCCATGCAACGGACAGGAAGGAGAACAGTCTTCTGGGACTGGCAATGCGGCCATTGTGAGAGGGTCCGGGGCTGGTTGTCACGGAGACCAAGTCCATTGGTCGCACCCCACCCCGACAGAGCAGAAAGCAGCAGTTGAGTAGGAGGGGCTCCCTAAGGCACATGTCATACCTGTGGGAGGGACGACAAACAACAATGCTACGTAAGGGCACTTCCTGTCAGATAAAGAGAGACAATCGTTCGGTATACAATCCTTTAGTAACATTGGTCTAGATAAACAGGGCATGATTAACTCAAGCTTATTCCATGAACTAAAGGCCTTCTATTGTTAAATGGAGACGACAACAATATTAATCTTTTCCCTGTGACATTGAATAATCGTAAAAAATGAAAAGTCTCAAAATAGATTGTGATTTTAGTTGTTTGAGAATAGATGCAGAGAAGACAGATGATTGAAAATGCCTAATAACATAAGCAGTTACAATGGTTTCAGTAGATTGCTCCAAGGAGATACGATACAGTTCGGTCTCATCATGTCATATCAGGTCTTATCACGTCAGAGTGTCTGAAGTCCTAAGGTTCACCTTGATGGCCACCGAAGTGATAACCACATGCAGACGTTCTCTTTCTTTAGCTTATCATTTCCAGAAAGTGTTCCATAACATTTCTGTGCTGACGCCGACGGATGTTTATATTTCCCTGTAATAACCGCCAACAGCGTCCACCCTAATCTCTCTTTAAGGACAGTCATCAATTATCAAAATTATTTTCGCCCATCACGTTAACAAGGGTTAGGATAACCTTTGATGTACAAGCATTCCATATCCAGATTATCCCGGCATACACAGTGTTGCCATCAAAACGCATATTCAACCCAAATAAAACTTGATTGCCAACGAAAGGGACCCACACATACCCTGCATTGTGGTTGATCGAGCCGGCCAGTGCATTTCCAGAGCCACAGGGCAAAATGCCCACAGGTATCTTTATTGCTTGTTCCCAGTCGGGGCGCTCCATCAGCCCATTAATCACCTACAGCAAGCAAAAAGAACAAACAAACAAAGGCCATTTAAAAACAACAACATAGTAGCCGCCTCTTCCCAGATACTGAACAGAAATACAACGCAAACCTCATGCAGCAGGCCGTCTCCAGAGATGATAATGATGCCATCCCATTCGGGGAGGGATATTTCTCTGATGAGCTCCCTTGCATGGTTCTGGCGCTCTGTAGGGAACACATTCAAATGAGTCAGCTGTTACCCAAGGAACTCACTTAAGTCAACCATCATGTTCCTCTCAGCAAGCTTTAATCTTTGCTTTGTGTGTATACATCTTACCTGTTTGAATTAGGTTGTAGCTGATGTTAGCTTCTCTGACCATTGGCAGAATGTGGGTCTGGCACCACTGCATTGCCTGGCCCCTCCCACTGAAGGGGTTGACCAATAGCATTAGCCGTCGTGGACGAGGTAGGAGACTTCTTGAAAACTCTAGAAAAGGGGGGCACGCAAGAATGAAATCATGCATAAATTCAATGATTGTTCAGGAGGTTTGAAAAACAATCCCGAATGTAGGCATGAGCAAGCTAATAGACATTGTTTCAGGACCAAAACATGAGCGCACCCAAACCTTTAGCCATATTTGTTCATAACGTCAACTTGTTGTGGCATAATGCCACATCACCTTCATCAAGCAAGTCTTACAGAGTTTTGAGGTGGAAAAAAAGAGCCTTCAAAATAACAAGGGGGAAATCAAAGGAAACTACGGTAGCTAACAACAGAATATACCTATAAAAATTCACCAGGCTAAATTGCTTTAAAACGCTAAAACAATACATCGACCCAATGGTATTAACCTACGGCATTAATTCAAGGGTTGTTGTTTTGCCATATGCAAGGGTAAGCCTTCACCACTATCAAGAGAGCAAGGAAACAAAGCAACTGACATGTCATACACTCAGCCAGGGACTGTATACATCTACAACTAAATCCTATAAAATATACATACTGTGAAGTTACTGATAAAGCCAATGAGCTTAAGAAGAGGACAAAAGTGAGGGACGGCAGATTAGATACAAGGAAGGCTGAGGCAGACACTATAAGGAAGGAGATAAGATAGGAATTTGCAAAAGTACAAATAACAAAGACTATAGGCACAAAGCGTTCGCTAGTGCTGTCTCTCTCCCTGTGTTTCCACCTTAACATGGCAGCTGTGGATGTGTTATTGGGGCTTAAAGTGCTCTGTGATAGACACAGATGGACTGATTTAGTTTTAGCTTATTCCCAGGAAGGGGAACAAACGTTATGGAAATTGCATCAAGGGGTTAATGATGATCAATCTCCCATATTACATCACATGGTCAGCCAGTTTCTGCTGAGGTCACATCAGGTCTTGCGTGTGTGTGTGTGTGCGTGTGCATGCACGCGTGTGTCCACATTGAGGAAAATGATTGGTTGAGGGAGGATACGAATGGAGAAACAAGGGTCAACATTACGATAGGAGAATGCTGAAATAAGAAGATGGTGCAGATAGCTCCACGCTGGCGGTGTACATTAAGCAGGGCTTTGAGATCGACTTGGGTGGGGTTTTCTTGGGGGCATATAGGGATGGGATTGGGAGGGACGTCTGGACTAGCTGTCAGGGGCGACCCCTCTCTGTCTCTACGTTTACCACTGTGCGATACAGACCGTGTGTGCGCGGGAGAGATAAGACAACAGGACAGAAAGACACAAAAAATTAGGAAGCTTTCACGAAAACAAAAGAAAAAAACACTAAATGCTAACACAAATGAAACAATCACAGCCTTCTGTTAGTATTATATGCATTTTATTACTTGGAATTCTAATGCATGGCAAAAAAAAGCAATCCAACCCATCAATAATATTCTTAGCTGTACTGCATGACAATCTTTCACACCGAACTTTTGCCAAGTTATTTAGAAATTAGATAATTCTTCAGTGAACATTCCAGCAAGCGAGCAGCCACCATGCCTCGACACAACACCATCCATCACACAGATCTGCCCGACATGCCACTTAACACACACTGACTCACCTGTATCAGCAGTTACAATCACCCCTCTCAGCAGACACTGGACCGCGGCCGACCACCGCTCTGCTTCGGGTCTGCTCTCAGCCAGGTAAGCCCTTAGTTGTCGGCGCCGGGAAACCCCCTTCCGCCGCTTCCCCGGGGGATACCAGTACAGCACTAGGAGGGCCGGGGCCGGGGCCCGGGGGCAGCTGCACCCCACCAGCTCCGACAGGGGCAGCAGGAGACGGGCCTCCTTCCCAGTCCGCGGCGACAGGCGCTGGACGTGGATGTGGGTGTGCGTCAGGGTCAGGGCGTAGTTAGACGCCGTAGACAGGGTGGGGGAGGCGGCCGGAGAGAGCCCCCCAGGACCGCCGGGGCTATTGGGACAGCTGTTATTGTTGCTGTTACTGCCTGATCCCCAGCTTGCAAACTGTCCGTGGAGGAGGGCTTCAGCGGGGGGAGGGGCATGAGGCTCAGGGGATCGCATCCTTGCAGATTTGACTCACAAGGTTCAGCAGGCAATTTGGAAAAAAAACAAGTCTCTGTATGTACAAAGGACGGACTACTTGGAGTTCATAAGATTGGAGGATGGAATTGAGCAACACTTTGCTCAGAGTTTGAGAGCTTTATCCATTCGGAAAAATAAATATGTAATAATCTTGACAAAGCCAAAAGGTCACTTCAAAAGGTCAGAAATAGTGCTCTGAATTAGTGTGAGCTAAAAGTGCTACTCAGTTTTGACAGTTTGTAACTGTTAAAGTAAACCTAAAAGAGGATTAACAAATAGCAGTCCAAGATCTTCTCTTGAGATATAGAGCAGTGTAGGAACCCTTACTTAAATTACTAATAATTAAAATTACATAAATGACTCACGTGAAACAATTAGCATTAAAATGAAGACTAACCAAAACAAATGTTAGTGCTTTCTTTTAAAAGTCCCAGTTTAAGGAGGACGTATATTACCATCGTTTGATTTCATGAGGAGTGAAGGGATGAGGTCGGTGTGGTTAACAGTAGAGTGACATGTCGTCCCCAAACACACACACACGCATCATATCCTAAATGTGGCTTTTCCCTCTGAAGCCAGATAGACACAATGAAGAAGAAATGACAAACACAAAGAACGACAACAATTAAAACAAAAAACAAACAAAACAGAAACAGCTCCAGTGGGGTCCTGGCGTTAGGTCATATTGAAGTCTTCCTAACGCCAAGCGTCATGTCCCCTCCCATAGACGCGTATTCCTGGACAATGGAGGGGAACAGAATCATCAGCAGACAATTACCCAACTGTTGCAAACACACCACAGGAGAGCAATACCTCAGAAATGGCAATTCATTGGAAAAAGACATGACTCACGAGTCACAGGTCCTCAATTGTCCTTACTTAGCAGTGGTTGTTGCACAAGAAATATAACTTGTTACAGGGATATGAACTACATTAATCTCTTACACCATTTATTTTACCAACAATTGATATCACTCACTGTACAGCCAAGTACATGCAACATGAACTGATTTATGCTAAAGAACTGGCATCTGTTTAATGTCATACATCACTCCTGAGAATTATGTCAATGTGTCTTACTTCCATATCCTCATTCAACTAATACGAGTCAATATTTTTGGAGCAGAACCTCAGCTGTCTATGCACCCTACCCCAATTAAACTAGTTTAGTCATTGCAGACGACTTGTTATAATATATTACGTTGCATGTTATATAAACAGCAGCCAGAGGCAATCGATACTGGAAAGATGTCCAAGACTGATAGACTGAGGAAAAGATCTAGACAAGCTGGGTGTAGAACAGACATTAGTAGGCTCACGTTGTCTGGTACACAATGGCATTGCTTGTTTAAGAAGGTTTCCCAAGCATGTTAATAGACCATTTAGTAAAACACGAAGGTGAGTTACACACACCTTCTGTGTGTGACAACAATGTTGTTTCAACTTCCGACCTGCCACCCATCACACGTTAGCTTACTGATGGACAGCTAACCGAGCTCTACTGGCCAAAGACCCCAGCCCACACTGAAACCGTTTTATTTAACACATGCATTCAAATTAAATGAACACTGTCACCGAGACTTGAACAGAGATTGACCTTTTTAATGAAGTGAAAACTAAACGTTGACCTGGGAGTTGGGGTTAGCTTTACCGACTAGCGAGTCAGACGTCAGTGTTAGCCGGGATAGCCGGGCATTTGAGAGATAATAAAAACACTGACCCCTTTTCCTCCATTTAAAAAGTAAACGCAACATAAAATAGCACATAGTTTTATAATAGTTATGGCCTGACTTGGTTTACCGACAGTCAATCGAAGACGCACCAATGCAACGTTAGCGATCAATAACGGGCAAAAGGATCAACATTTTGAAAAACACGTAGGATTAGTTTTTAAACGCATTAAAGTGCTAAAGCAGATCGAAACACACAAAACCCATGGAAAATTGATACATTTCCATTAGAAATTACCTCATTGCGACTCGACCGGGACGAAAAGGGGTCGCTGGACTCCTGTGTTGTACAGAGCTTCAGGAAGTATGGAGGCGCAGCGCAAGAGCCAAGGAGGAAGTCCAGTAGTGATAAGGAAACATTGCAACACCCACCCACATTCTCCAATTATTAACCTATCATCATTTACCCACCAGGTTACCATACAAGATTCTTTACCTGCCCCAGCATACTGATATATTACTGATAATATTGAGCATACTGCTCAATATTAAAAATGACATGAACGTTACTTGAATGTTTTTATCAAACCAGGTGAATCAGAAACGTACTCAAGTGTTTCGTGCTATTTACACAAATGTTAAAATAAGGTAGGCTTTTAAAAAGAAAACAGACCTCAGAAAACAAATTCCATTCTTTTATACATATCCAATCTTTATTTGAATTAGAATGCATGGAAAACAAAATGGACTGGTTAGTTCTTTTATTTGCTTCCTCCACGGCCACGCGCCCTTTCGAACTTCCTGCCCTTGGATCGGATGTAGGGCCTGAAAACAAGACAAAAGGTTAGCTTTGATTTCACAATATTAATTATATCTGAAGAATGTCTAGGGTCAAGTAAACAACTCCACTGGAGATGAAAAAACACGTTAGGGATACAACTTCTGACACATGCAGCCTAAAATAGAAATGAAAGCCCTTTCTAGAACAATCTTTGCGTGTGTAAATTATATAAACATAGGAATGATACGTACTTGCTGTGGCTATGAGGAGTTCCAGGGGCTTTTCCAAAGTGCCTGTATACCTCCCTGGCCTTGCGGCGTCCTGTAGAATAGATAATTTATTATTCCTGCACCACCTTTTGGAAATGTTAAGTGGTACACCTCCAGAGCATGTTAAAGCATTACTTGACAAACGTACTCTGACATTTCACAGCCAAATGCTTCATGAGTTTCCAGCCATCTATACAAACCTAAATGTTATCTTTACTAAATAGATTTGATATCCCCTGTATTTGAAGTAGCCAGTCGTCTTTAAAGCTGATGACATTCACTGCAATAATCATGGACCTAAATGAGCCAACCCTGTGTATCAGTTGCCAAATGTAATAACACTTCATATAATCCAATTAACTAAATTATGTAGGATAATTTACTTAATTCCAACCACATATTGTATGAAAGCTTGCATGAGTATAATGATATGACAGCATCTTAAATGGATCAGAGTTCCACTAGAGGAAGGTATATAATCACATCTGACATCTCCAGCACAAGTAACTTTAGTACAGTTACAATTTCAGTGCATTGTCCAAGAACGAAGAAAGCTGGATTAGGCTTCAATACTCCCTACGAAAAAACAATGCCTAATCCAAGTAAGAGGTTAAGGTAGCCTTCTGTAAGAAAAAACTGTTTGGTCCCGGTAAAAATACATACCCATAAGATTAAACTACCAAAAATTCAATAGCTGAAGTCGTGTTTACTGCAAAATCATGTCCGGTACCACCAAAGGCAGGAAGTGATGTGTACGGGTAGTGATGTCATTAGGACATCAGGAATGCATCCACCAAAAGCTATTTTCCGACTTCATCAAGAACACCCGTGACTCAATAGATAAGACGCATCTCAAAAACAAAATACCAAACCACAAAACATGACATTCCTGTGATACCGAGGAGAGAGTGAGTAATCACCTGAGAGCAGCACGGTTCCCTGTCCCTTGGGGGCAGCGAGAGCCAGCTGGTCAAAGGTCATGATCTCACCACCGGCCTTCAGGATGCGACGGCGGGCGCCATCAGTAACCCTCAGTGCACAAACCTGGGGAGAGGGGTAAACCCGCCACATTGTTAGGAAGAGTCTTGGACAGTTGAGATTATCCTGTTAAACTATGATATTGCTGTAAGTTTAACTAACTTTTGTTTATTGAAGTCCAATTTATATTATAAAATAAAAAGACAATAGGCTTTGGCACAATACCTTGAGCTTGGGGATGTCCTGAATCCTCACATCATCGGTAATTGTTCCCACAATAACCGCGGTTCTGTTCTCGCGGCCAGCCAGCCTCATTTTGCGAATCTACAAATGTAATGAAATAAACAAGAATGCCTTTAAAATAATGACGATAAGGCATCCATTTTAACTACCAACGCCTTGTGGATCTACCATGCGAATAACATTTCAGAATATGTAAAAAAAAAAATAACACTCAAGATTTTTTAAAATGGGGGGGGGCATTCTTTTTACAGCAGCAAACAAACATTGGATTCAGCCTCAACTGAACATGATAATATGCATCTTCCTTTTAAGCTCAGGCAACTGGTTAACAGCACATATAGGCATTATGGCCTTGTATATTACAAGATCATTTCTGTGTATGTTAAAAGCCTTTAGCAAATTACAGTCAAAAACTTCCCATATCTAAAGATGTAGGTCAAGTTGTAGACAAGGGGGGGGGAACACTTACCAGGCTTGAGACTGAGAGGGGTGGCCTGTTGGTCTTGCTCATGAAAAGCCTCCTGAGGACCACCTTGTTGAAGGGAGCATTTGAACGACGGGCCAGAAACCTGTACAACTAGGGACACAACAAATATTAAGTTATAGTTTCGGTGTATAACGTAATCGAGGTTGAGTAACCAGTAGTCAAGTTAAAATACACTTTATACAACTGAAGACTCACCTTGACCAGGAGCCTCAGGTAGATGTCCTGACTTCTGGGCTCCTTTCTGTGCACCTTACGGTCCTTGTTGTGTCTGATGTCGACTCCCTTTGAAGGAGATGGAGGGGGGGACGGTATTAATGAGTGCAATGCTAGGATTCGATCACTTAAGCGTGCATGTCAATACGCCGCTGATAAATCAAAAGCCACGAACTCCGCGTGAAACGAAACCAGGCATCATTACACCGAGGCTTATTATTATAATGACCAACTAGTTAGACTGAATGGCTTTGTGGGTAGAACACGTTGGCACTGCGGTAGCATACATTTTGTTTAAGTTTCTGTTCAGTCTGAAATGCTGAAAAGCCAAAAATATATCCCTTGTTGGAAATATATTAGAAGGAACGAAATAGGCTGAACAATGCACATGACATGTATTATTACGTGGAGTTACTGGTAACATTAAGCCATGAATCATTTAAGACTGGGGACACCGTTGCCTTCCCGAACAGAGAAAGATAACATGTATATGTAGCACAATCAAAATATAACATTGGTTTGACTCGTTAATGTTTCAGGGTGAGGACTCATTTGTTTAGAGGAGAACAGGGATGTATAACAAGGCGGATGATCATGGATAGTTTATGTAGTAGCTTCTAAAATGCCGTAGCTTCACCTACCATCTTGGACTTGGAGCGAAAAGGGAGAAGGAAGAGCGGAGGTCTCGCGATACACAATTCTCCGTAATCACGGGCTCCTCATTGGCTATTGGGCTTCTGCTTCCGGCACAACGGGTCAATTTCTAGTGTCGTCATTTTGTATAGTGCTTCCAGAGGCTTTGTGAAATGATATAGTAATTCAAATAATTAATTTTATTATTACTTTATTTAAAATTTTCATGGTTTTATTTTAGTGAAATCACAAGCTCTTTGTCCAAGTATAATACAATTCATTGAGATGTACTTGTCTGCTGCTGTCTGAGGTGACACAAGTAAACAGTCCACACTAAGGAGATGCCCCCAACAAACACTGTCCGTGCCACCGGAGGGACCAGGGCGAAGTTCAATGCCTGAGAAAGTGAGGTACAAAAGACAGAAAGTACAAATGGCAGAGTTTATTATTGGTGGTTATTATTATGGATTGCGTATATTATTATAAATAAAACAGACAATCTCACCTGCATTGTAGACCAGTAAACCACTCCAGTCTGGTATACACACAGAACAAGACAGTGAGAGTCTAATTGCACAATATATAATTGCATAAAAACACATTAATGTTTGCTAAATATATATCAGTGGATATTCGTATTAGAAAGCCTTTTCAGCTACCTTGTATGAAGTCCAGAATTTGCCCCTCCAGTCTTCTAGGGGGTCCTCTTTTCTTTCTAGTAGGCTGAGGCCTAATACAAAATACAGACACTTTTCAGATCGAGGAGTGCACACCCTGAATCTCCAGGACAGAAACAAAGCCATCCACAGCAAACAGGTGTATTCATAATAGGATCATCACTACTGTCCCATGCATCCCACTCACCTATGAAAAAGGCACTGATGGTTGCAGGGGCAGCAACAAGCTGATCCAACCCCACTTTCAGTGTTATCTTGCGGAGCCCGCCCCCTGGCAGCAGTCTTTCAAGACCCCTCAGCCAATGGTAATTAAAGTTGGCATGGAAACAGAACCCGACAAGTGCCACTTTGGCTGTCTGGGACCAGTCAATACCAGCTGTACTTCTGTCTGCCTGTGGTGAGTCCCCTGATTCAGAGGCTGTGGTGCTAGGCCCGCCGCCCCCCAGCACGCTCTGCTGGAGGATATCAGCAGAGGCAAACAGTGCTGTGTATCCCACCATGTTGCTGACGTACGGGTGAGCCTTCAACAAGGCCCAGGCTCGGCCCATAGTTGCAACACTGTGGAACAATCAGGGCATTAGTAGAGGCCCTGCTTGGTAGATGTGGGGCTATGCTCATTCACAACCGAGCCACTAGGTGTCACTGTTTTAGCAGAACAGCCGCTGTATCCTTCTGACTGGTGGGTGAATATTGTCAAACAGCAAACAATGTTGCGGCATTCAAAAGTGTTAAGCACATTTCCTTTTTAAATAATTAAAATATTCAAATAAGGTACTGCAGTTAAATAAGCATAGGTTCTTTAGAGGTTCTGTAACAATTGAAAAGTGAATTGTTTTCATTTCATGTTGTAATTGTCACATGAATGTAAGCATACCATTAAAACAGGCTCTTCCCAATAACTTAGTCGCAGAAGGAGAAAGAAAGAAAAGCCGGTTTTCTTTAAGCTTCACTGGTTGATAACTAGACATATCATTTTACGCTGAAAGAAGCCCTCTCTCTTGGTCAAAGGTTGGCCGCTGGACCACAGAATGGATGATAAGACTCTATCAGCAGACTGAGAAAGAATGTTAGGAAACACCACACGTGAACTATTTATTTAAAAGGTAATAGTATGGAGTAACTCACAGTAGATATAGGTATTTTTATTTAGATTTATTATGATAATTAGCCTCATTGTTTTAATTTACTGTCAATGGAACGGTGGCTTGAGACTTACCAATGAACAAACGGCCCCAGTGGGTAAAGAGAAAAGGGGAGACCAAACCATTATGCTGGTAGTGCCTACTGGTCTGAGACACATGGGCTGACTATAAATAGAGGCCACTCCTGTTGCAGCATGTGCAACCCCTCTTTCCCATGGTCTTTACACTTCTAGGCACATCTAAAACTAATCTCCCTCCAGAGCCTATAGCCTAGAGCAAGAAAATGTTAATGTTTGTGTTATTATGTCAAATTAGAGTTTGCTAATTTGTCAAAAGAGCGTTTGCCCTATGGCACTCTGATTAATCTTGATAATATTGAGTCCTATAGGCCTACAGATCAAAACATGAACCATCCCCAGATATGTAATTAGAAAACAGTTTCACAAAAACAATTAGTGCTAGGGTTTGCTTTTAATGCACTCACACTTTCTTTCTGTCTCTTGTGGCTGTTGAAGGAGGCCAGCCTATTCACTCCTTTAGAGCCATAGATATGTAAAACTGAGTGGGCTCCATAGAACTGTAAGGATAATTAATGCCAGTAGCAACCATGTCGGCTCTTCGTTCTGAGAATGTGTTAATTAGGACCAGTTTAAGCAGATCAATGAAGGGCTTGGGAACTGCCTTAACTGGTGTGTGTCTGTGTCTCTTTGTATTTAACAAGCTGCCTTTAGTGGGCCAGACAATGTGTACGTGTGCCCACACTTCCACAAACGGTTGACTTCTCTGATAATTGGCTCTCCCTATTTTTATGTTTCCAATAGTCTCTCACTCTGACTCACACATCTGCGTACACAGACCCCTGACACACGCACGCACGCACAAACACACACACACACGCACGCACACATGCATCACTCACTCACTTACTCACAAACACACACCCCCACACACATATGCACACACTCTCACACACAGACACACGTACACACACAGACACACACGCAAACAAACGCACACTCAGACACACTCTCTCTCTCTCTCTCTCTCTCTCTCTCTCTCTCTCTCTCTCTCTCTCTCTCTCTCTCTCTCTCTCTCTCTCTCTCTCTCTCTCTCTCTCTCTCTCTCTCTCTCTCTCTCTCTCTCTCTCTCTCTCTCTCTCTCTCTCTCTCTCACACACACACACACACACACACACACACAGAATGATCAAAACCGCCTCTCTCAACACTAATTCACTCACCTTGGGGTGAAGCTTCATAGCAGATGCAGATAAAGAGATACAAAGCAACCTGATTACTATCAAGGTAAGCCAGATTTTCTGCTAAAACAAAATGATCAAAATGAATTAAAATAATTGCATTGAGCGGACACATACATGATACATATGTGTAATTGACTTAATCTAGCATCTTGATTCATTAGCCACCCTTAGTGTCAGTTTATTACAGTAAATTCCCTGTAATAAACTGACGTTTTTGACCATTGTACAAGGTGTAGGTTTTCCTTCTTTAAATGCAATGAAAAGCAAACACCGTAGAAAGGTTTGCAGTCCCTTGCTGTAAATTCTCTGAAAATAACTTTCATCAAAAGTGTGCTATATAATAATTAATAATAATAACATTTTGTCTTTTAATGCACTGCATCTGTCTATGTGTTGTTCATTTATATTGAAATAAATAACGATCTATATCTCTATATCTAATTTCAACGATTCTTCCACTTAGTCCAGCCAATCCTATTTGCAGTCATGCGACCGTCCAATTGCTTTGCGCTGGAGGCGGGTATGGAGCAGGCGGTCCCCTGGGGTTGCGACCTCTTCACTTTTGTGACATCTGCCGCCGGTCACATGATGAGGACCCTACAGAAACCCCGCAAAAACCGGCCCTCCAAGCGACAGGTCAACCACCGGCGCTTCCTGCACAACATGATACAGAGGTCAGTATCAGGAGGGTGAATCTGTATGTGTGTGATTATTATTGTATCCTCTCTATTGTTAACTTAAAAAAAACAACACACAACACAACATGGCATCTCCAACAATTGATCTCACTGTCTCTCCCAACAGGAAGTTCTCCAACATCGAGGCTGCAAACCAGCGACAAGCGTCTGCTCTACTTTGTACCAAGGAGGAAAACACATCTCCCTCCTCCCTGGGCCAGAAGCCTGTGACACCAGAACCATCCGTTAAACCCACCACTGGTGATGGTCGTGCTGAGGCAGCCAAAGACCCCATGACAAACACATCAAAAGACATTGAGCAGGCTTCAAAGTCGGGTTCTGACTCGGCCTATGGCTCCATTGAAATGGAGATCAGTAAAAAGAGGCAGCCAGAGCCGAGACATTTTTTGGTAAGCCTTCCCAAATCGCAGGCCAGCACCGGCACATGGAGAGGGAAGAGCCAGGGGTACAGAGCCCCACCACCGGCACTCCAAAATATGATCGGAAATGAGAACAAAACTAAATCAACTTCCTTCTTCAACTCTCCTGAACAGACAGAGGTCAACCATCAACCTGGAGTCTCGCAGACCGCCTGTGACAGTTATGAAAAGACAACCCAAAGAAACAGAATTCATCTCTCAGAAGTCAATGTCTGTACTGCGAGGCTCAAAGAAACTGACAACAACCAAGACCCACATTTCAAATCTGCCTCGGACTCAGATGTCATCATTCATCTGGACGAGGACCTTGACCTGTCCCTCTCGCCGTCCTTCTCTCCGGATCTTTCCCCGCTGTCCCTCGACTCTTGTGACTTCTCCGTACAGTCCATGCTGGACATGTCCACCTGCTTCCAGAAGAACCACAAGGAGGACACTGTGGAGAACCAGTGGACAGACATGATGGAGGTCTTGCAGACAGAGGTCATATGTAGAGACGACTTAGAAGACTGCATGAACATGGAGGAGTTTTTTGAAAATGTGTGCATCTGTCAAGAGGGTTCCTCGGAACTGGAAGGCGATGTGTGCTGTGATGACATCACCACGTCATCTATGAATCATGAGCCAGGAACTTGCATGGGGCATGAGATCTTCCAGGTCCAGAGCAATGATAATTGTGGACCCGAGGCAGTGCATTTGAAACATATTGAAGGTAAATACGGGTATGGAGGTTCTGATACTTTTCAGAGTGATCTTGGATTGCCTTTCAAAAATTTGACCAGTGACCAGAGAACCTCCCTAAATCTTTCAGCCGGTAGAAGTGAGATAGTCTTTAGTGAAACAGCCTCTGACCAAGACAAAGACAACCAATCAAATTCAATCTTTAGCATTTACCGTCGCAACAACTCAACACTCAACACATACTCCTGCGCACAACAGGAGAGTTCCTGTGCATTTGAAGCGTGTAATAACAAAACAGGCACACACTTTGAAGGTGTGGCTCAGTCCTTCTCTGCTCTTACTGAAACCCAGTACCATCCCATACTCACCCCTCCATTTGAGAACGACTGGCTGTTCACAGAGATTGTCTAGCAGAGGATGAGTGAGAAAAATGAGTTTCTTAGCTCAAAACCATTCCTCAAGGAGCATCGGGATTTCGGTTTTCGACTGATTAACTTACATACAGAATACATGTTGTCCTATTTGATTAATTTAATGATATTACCAGGTAAAATGTGCTTATTTATTTGTGAATCTATTTATTGTATTTATTTAAGTAACTTACTGTGCATTCTGTGAAATGTTTATTTAGCGGTAATTGCAGTAAGTAAAAATAATATATAATAAATTATCAGCTGGGTGAATTGTGTATGACAGTGTGTGTGTGCACCTGAAAGAAAGAAAAAGCTCTGTTGAACAGTGCTGAAAACCAACCCCATGTAATATACTGACCCCATATGGTTCATAATGTAAGCATCTTAAAACCAGTTAATTTGAGCGCTAGTTTCAAATCCCACTAGAACGAGGCCGCATTAAGACGGATTGGACTGTTGCAATACTTTCTGTGCATAGAAAGGTTGGATGGATGCTATTTTTAAATATATAAATATTGCCAATATAAATGCACCATGCTTGACATTATTAACATTGAGTGTCATATGTTGTTGTTTACAAGCAATCACATTCCTTACCTAATTCACTTAGTTTGCTTGATCGTTTCTATGGTCATTGTATAGTAATGTTATGGGGATGATATTCCTATTATGGCCTAACAAGAAATAGAACGTGGCTTGAATGATCTTAAAATATGGGTGTAATAATTACATGTGGAACTTGAGGCTTGAACTTCCAATGTAAATTAACACCTAAATGACAAACCTTTGCAATGACATTAATCACCATTGCACTTTAGACTTATCATGAAACACAATAATGAACAAGATCAGTAAAACTCTTATAACCAAAGACACAATTAAAATTAGCTATTTAGCAATACATACCAGATAACGAATTAAGATTTAAAAACACTGATTCATGTGATTCCTTGTTTGATAAAAAACAACAACACAACACCTGTGGTCTAAGCTACACATCCTTTTCCACTTTATTCTCAATTGAAATAAAGGTGCAAACATCAGCCAACATCGGTATGTGGACGTAGAAATGCGTAGTACTACAAATGTGAGCCGTCCAATGTCTTTGTGTTTCTGTATCTGAGCCTCCTGCATACTTAAAGCTGTGTCATACAGGCAAACAGGTGCTATGTACATTCCTAACAAAAATGCAAATAAAGACCTTTATGTCCTGGAAAATAAATACAACATACGTGAAAAGTGCTCAGATATCTTCAAGGCCAGGGTTTAAAAAGACAATGTCTATTTTAGAACTGTAAAAATAACAAGATTAATAGTCAGGTCCGGTCTAAGTTAACGCCACACGCATCGATAATTATGTAAGTAGTTTATATTTAAAAAAAGGAAATAATTAGGACTTAAAAGCCTGCTTGCCCTTTACTTCAGGAGTCTTTTTAGACACAATACCGATGCCAGTGTAATACAAGTGCCATATTAATTGCACTCTGTAATTCCGTTGTCCAATTTTCTTAACAGATTTTTGGGTGAAAGGCTTAGGAAAGAAAATCACCAGATTGTTCTCTGAATGCTGGCCCTCCGTCGTCTACATTGATCTAGATCTACAATGATATTACTTTAAATATAACAAATCAAAGTCCCTTTTCTCATCCATACGCCCACCATTTGGTTAAACAAAAAGCTCTCATTTTTATAGAATAGAATACAGTTTATCAACATAAATGAATCATACATTTACAAGATGGCTGATTAAAACAAACATGATGTATTAGCTTAAAAATGACCCCATCAATCTTTAAAAGAAGCAGAAAAGCATTATTCCTTGGAGTAAAAAGTTACATTTATACAGTTCTCAACAGGCTAGAGTTAAGGTTGTTTTCGCAATGGTACACAACATGTAAAAGTCAACTTTTTTTTTGTTTGTTCTGTAAGCAAAAATACATACAGCAAATAAACCAAAGAGTATGCCCAATATGTTGAACAGCACTAAACACCTGATTACCAGATAGCCATTCACCAGCGGATCAGCTAATCACCTGTTATGCCATCCGGAACCGTCACAAGACACTGACAGGCTGAAGAGACCGCATCGAGGGGAGGGCCCAGCCCAACCACCAGCACCAGTCACAACCACCGGGAGCCACCATGATATGCAGACCATAATAAACACTGACGGAACGCAACCAGCAATCGATAACTTAAGTTCATATTCAGAGCAACAAAAAAATATACAAATTCCAATTCCTGTAAGAAGTATTATATTAAGACTTAAGTTAAGCAGATGACTCGTACACGCTACTTTAATTACTAACTACATACTATTTCTACGCTATTATTTGCAGCAACCGGAATACAGGAGGTGCGTTTTAGCATGGCTGCCTGCAGGTCGTGTCTTTTCTGCATGGATGGTATCGTTTTTATTTTGTATTTATATCATTATGACAATACGGTATGAAAAACATCATTTGGACTGGTCGAGTGAGTAACAACGTGAGGTAACTTTGATGCTAATCCAGCGCCAGCGGAGACCCTGATGTTTTCTGAGGAGAGGTGTTGCTGGCTTTTGCGTCAGATGCACATACGGTGTGGAATACCCCTCTGAGTTACCCTGGCTCACTGTCGTCACCCTCCACCGTCCACCCTCATCGGCTCTCTCTACCTCTCATAGTTCTTTGCACTAGGTTTTATCATTTCAAGTTCAAATCACAATTTAGAAAACATGGTAAAAAGTTATTTCACAAACAAGCACTCTGTGAGCCTCGACGCGCACACCTTTTCGTTTTGACTGAGTCGGCGAGGTCTAATTGACACATTGACCCTTGACCTTTTCACTTGGCATGCTTGCTATTCTCTAACATGTAAGATTGTCTAAACCCCCTGGGAGGGTCAGTCACTCTCCTGTTCTGCACCAGCGGCTCCTCCACAACAAGGCGGTACGACGAGGAGCTGCGTTAACATGGCTTAATACCGAGATAGCGGATACGAGCGATGGTAGCCGTTAGCATTCGCTGCTCATTCAAGCTTTGCGCGGGATCAGCTGATATGACATGATCTAGCTAGGCCTGAGGGGCTGAGCGCTGGGAGGAAGGGAGGACGGGAGTTTAGTTTTTCTCAACAAATGACACATCCTTGCGATTGACATGCTTTTGCGTCCGTTTGAACGCTTGAGTAAATGCGTAACCTCTGCTTTTCATCTCTGAGCCTTTCGAATCGATGTCTGCGTATTTTAACACAGGCAACATTATCAAGAACCTTGAACAGTCTTATGTGTTGATGTCTAGGTGTGTGTGTGTGTGTGTGTGCTGCTATCTCCTCGTGTATGCACCATGTTTTGGGGATATGTCTTTTTCATCTACGGTCTATAAATATGGATGTAGTGTGTATCTGTGGCATACCCCCCACCCAACGCCTCTGAGTAGCAGAGGACCAATACATGCATGTTTATGTATGTCTGTGTGTTTGTGTGTGTGTGTGTGTGTGTGTGTGTCTGCGTGTGTGTATGTGTCCCCCATGTATGTGTGTGTGTGTGCGTGTGTGTTTGTGTGTGTCACTCGGCGTTGTTGGCAGTGTTGTTGAGGGTGTAAGGGGGCAGGGCCTCCAGGCTGTGGGGGTCCGACGAGGACGGGGTGGGGGTGCCCGGGAGCCCGGAGGAGGGGGTGGGCGAGGCGGGGGGCTCCTCAGAGTCCGAGTTCTCCAGGGAGAAATCGTCCACCAGGGCTCTGCGGCCGCGCATGGCTAGGGGCAGGGGGGCGCGCCTGGGGAGAGAGGAGAGCAGAGGTGGGGGTCAGGGGAGACCATCACTATGATAAGCACATTATCATGAGCGATGAGTGCTTTTTAGAAATTTATTTTTGTAATAATATTGTCGGTGATTGTTGTCTTTGCGACAAATGATGAAGTCATTATAGCGAGAAAGACAGTGTGGACCATGAAATTCTGGTGAAGAAAGGATAAGCGGAGGAGAAAACACATAATAATACAAACAAATAAAGAGACAAAACAACAAAGAAACTGAAACAGACTCACAAACACAGCCACACCAACACGCGTGTGCTACACAGACGAATGGACCTACTTCTCTGGTCTCCACTCAGGGAGGCTGGATGGTGGTGGTGACGACACAGATGAACAATGTTAGATGGATACAAGTCATGCAACACAAACACAACAAAAACAAACAAACAAAATCATAGACCGTTATTGGGGGACAAATAAAAAATGATGGAATGAATCTTGTTTGAACTGAACTGTGTGTGTTTCTCATCCAGCGTTGGATCTGTCTGTCTGTCTGTCTGTCTCTCTGTCTGTCTGTCTGTCTGTCCCTCCCCTCACTTTGCTAACGTCTGTCTGTCTGTCTGTCTGTCTGTCTGTCTGTCTGTCTGTCTGTCTGTCTGTCTGTCTGTCTGTCTGTCTCTCTCTCTCCTGTGTGGTTTCTCTGCCACTTTCTCTGTATGACTCACTCTACGTCTGTATCTCTCTCTCTCTCTCTCTCTCTGGCCCCCTCTATCTCTTCTCTCTCTCTCTCTCTCTCTGGCCCCCTCTCTCTCTCCCCCCCTCCCCCTCTCCCTCCCTCTCTCTCTCTCTCTCTCCCCCTCCCCTCCCTCCCTCCCTCCCTCTCTCCTCTCTCCTCTCTCTCTCTCTCTCTCTCCTCTCTCTTCTCTCTCTCTCTCTCTCTCTCTCTCTCTCTCTCTCTCTCTCTCTCTCCCTCCCTCTCTCTCCCTCCAGCAGTAGATATGTCTCTGGAGCCCCGCGGCCCACCGGGCAGGAGCAGCCCCAGGCCGGGTTACCTGAGCTGGCTGCGCAGCGCGGTGATCTCCCGCGCCATGCTCTGGCCACCGTCCGACATCTCCTCCAGCTCCCTCTGCAGCTTCCTCCGCAGGGCGTTGGAGCGCGAGTTCTCCTCCTCCACCTCCTCCAGCTGCCTCTTCAGCTGCCTCAGGCGACCCATGGATTTGTCCAACTGGAAAGGAGGAGCAGGAGGGGGAGAAAAGGAGGGGGAGAGGAAGGAGGAGAGAGCAGGGAGGGATAGGGAAGGGAGAAGGAGAGGGAGAATGGTTAGGAGGTGAACAGAGCAGGAGAAGGGAAGCATAGGGCATGTGATTAACCTCAATCAGGAGGATTGATGGTGTTGAGGGGGAGATTAAATCCAGCAGATTACGGCGTAGGATGTTTTTAAAGGGGGGTCTGTGTCCCGCATTTGGCAGACAGATTATTTTGAGCCCCCCAACCTTTGTTCCATCCTTTCTCACTCACAGACGCCAGGGCTGGATTAGGCTTATCTTGGATTGAGACTGATTCCTCTCCCCTTTAAGGCTCCTGTTCTACATGCTTTCTGAAAGGGTTCAGTGAGCGCTATGAGCTTTGCCCTGGTCCCTCTCTCACAGTGGGGTTCATGTATCTGTTGCAGGACGTTTGTGTCTGACTGCACGTGTTTCTGTAGCCTGTACACCTGCGTGACATCCATCTGAAGGTTTCCTCACCTGCTCCCGGTACTGGTCTGCGTGCCTCCTCTCGTCCTCAGACTGCATCATCACCTCCTTCAGCTTCTTCTCTGTTTTCCGCACCAGTTTGTTGGCTATGGCTCGCTCTCTGGGAGAACACGGGGTTTGGGTTACAGAGCGGATTACACAGACTAATGAATAGGGGTTTGAAATTCTGGTATGTGCGCGCGCGTGTGGGGGTGACTTTGTGTGTGTGTGTGTGTATGAGAGTGTGTGCATGTATTTTTGTGTATGCATACATTTCTTGGATCGTGTATACGTGTATACAAATGTTTTTGGATGTGTGTGTATGTGTGCATGGGTGTATATATACAAGTGTTATATATACAGAAAGGTATGTATGTGTCAGCATACATACATTTGTTTGTGTGTGTTTGTATGCGTGCGTATATGCCTGCGCGCGTGTGTGCCTGCGCTTATGTGTGTGTATGTGTGTCTACGTGCATGCATGTGTGTGTGCGCGTGTGCATGCGCGTGTGTGTGTGTGTGTATGTCTACGTGCGTGTGCGCGCTTGTGTGTCTGTGTGATGTGCGTGTACCTGCGTGTATGCGTGTGCATGTGTGTGTGTGTGCGTGCATAGATGCAGTGCGGGCCCCTCACTGTCTCTCCTGCTCCAGCTGCTCCTCCATGGAGTCTATCTTGGCCTCCAGGGCCGCCACGCTCAGCTTGTGCTTCCCCCGGACCGCCCCCTCCATCTCCCCCAGCCGGGACTTCAGCTCCTTGTTGCTCCGCTCCAGCTGCTCCCGGCCGGCCTCCGCCTTCTGGGTCAGGGTCCTCTCCCCCTGCAGCTGCACCGTCAGGGTCTCCACCTGCACACACACACACACACACACACACACCGCCCCGGACCACCATGAGCAACGTGTGTTTGAGTGCGAGTCTAAGTGTCAGTGTGCGTCGCTTCCTTGAAGAGTGTGACTGGGTGCATGTAGAGATTGTATCGATTCACTAGCAGTGTGTGTGTACCTGTAGCGCGTTCTTGCGCTGTCTCTCGGCCAGCAGTTCAGTGTTGGTCTGCTCCTCCTCCAGCTCCTCCTCTAACTGGGTGATGCGGGACTCCAGCCTCCTCTTCTCCTCGCTCAGGAGAGACCTGGACACACACACACACACACACACACACACACACACACACACACACACACACACACACACACACACACACACACACACGCACACACACACACACACACACACACACACACACACACACACACACACACACACGCACACGCACACACACGTAGACAGTGTTAGTGGAGCTCACATCCGTATACCAACATAAAGTGACCCTGAAGCGCATGTTGTGCGTGGTATGTCTGTGGTACTGACTTTCCAGAGCTGCTGTTGACCATCTCGTCCGCCAGCTCGTCTCTCTCCTGCTGGGCTTGTCTCTTCTGCCTGTCCGACACTGACAGCTCCTGCAGGCACGGATACCAACAGATCACAGAGATGATAATAATATAATATTGTTATATATAATACACAATGGAGCAGGTGTTTCTCTCTATTTACCCATCGCTGTAACTCACATGTGCACCAAATATACCTGTAATACAATACTATCACCAATAATTATACAGTATAGTCATTTCATATATAATATGGATATGCATAATATACATATAATTTTACATAATAAGATTATAAAAAATGGTATGATAATAATATATAATTATATTGTATTTGAATACAATTCGAACATAATATAACATACTGAAAAAGTACATCAAAACCTTCACAAATAGACACAGACAGACACACAGACACAGACAAAGACAGACACAGACAGACACATACACAGCCAGACAGACAGACGTCACACACAGACAGACACACACACAGACACATACACAGACACACAGACAGACAGACACACACACACAGAGACACATACAAAGCCAGAAACATACAGACAGACACACACACAGACAGACAGGCAGCCAGACAGACACACAGGCAGACGGACAGCCTCTGACCTCGGTGAGCTGCAGCAGCTCAGCCTCCAGGGTCTGCAGGCGCTTCTCGCTGTCCTTGGAGTGGGCCAGCACCTCCTCGCGGGCCAGCTTGGTCTCGTCCAGCTCCCGCAGGATCTCCTTCATCTGGGACTGCAGCCGACGCAGCTGCTTCACCGCCTCCTCCCGGCCGCGCGTCCCCGCCTCCACCTGGGCCTCCGCCTCCTGCAGCTCCGCCTCCAGCGTCTTCTTCACCGCCATGGCCTGCGACCGCTGGCTCCGCTCCTCCTCCAGCTGGGCTTCCAGCTCCCGCAGCTGGGGGGCAGGAGGAGGTGGTGGTTAGGGGGCTGGGAGTTTTTTGTGTGGTGTGTGTGTGTGTGTGTGTGTGTGTGTGTGTGTGGTGTGGTGTGTGTGTGTGTGTGTGTGTGTGTGTGTGTGTGTGTGTGTGTGTGTGTGTGTTGTGTTAAATGTTTCTAAGCAATCCAACTGAGAGTCATTGTGGTGATCCTTATTGCCTTACCATCCTAATTAATTGATTACAAAACTGGACACCATGACAATTTTCTATTGGCTTTTCAATACTGCTCAAAGACAATTAAACAAGTATATTGTATCATTATAACGTTTTAATAATAGTATTATTATGATTCGTAGCATCACTATGGATATTATTTGTTTGAGATAGCAATGGCGACTCTCTGACCGGAGCAACAGCATGCGTCCCCCCCATCCCCTCTCCTCCGTCTCCCCTCCCCTCTCCTCCGTCTCCCCTCCCCTCTCCTCTCCTCCGTCTCCCCTCCCCTCTCCCTCCCCTCTCCCCTCCTCCGTCTCCCCTCCCTCCTCCGTTCTCCCTCCCCCTCCGTCCTCCGTCTCCCCTCCCCTCTCCTCCATCTCCCCTCCCCTCTCCTCCGTCTCCCCTCCCCTCTCCTCCGTCTCCCCTCCCCCCTCCTCCGTCTCCCCTCCCCTCTCACCTGTTTGCTGAGCGTGCGCCGCTTCTCCTCGCCCTTCTCCTCGTTGGTGCTGATCTCCCTCTCGAACTGGGCCTTCAGGGCCTGCAGGGTGACCTCCAGCCGGAGGCGGGAGTTCTCGGCCTCCGACAGCTCCTCCTCTAGCTCCTGGGTCTGCCCCCGCAGGCTCTGAGCCTCCGTCTCCAGGGCCCGCCGCGAGCGCTCCAGCTCGTGGACCTGGACGCAGTCAACACACCTTTAATCGTGCGGCCCTCGATCACAGTTTCAGCCTCAATAGGCTTCAAGGGCCACTTCTTCTCAGCCCTCTAAAGGGCAAGGAATACATTTTGATATATATATATATATATATAAATAAGAGAGAGAGAGAGAGAGAGAGAGAGAGATAAATAATGATGATATAAGAGAGGAGAGAGAGAGAGAGAGATGAAGAGGAGAAGAGAAGAGAGGAAGAGAGAGCGAGGAGAGAGAGAGAGAACGAGAGAGAGAGAGAGAGAGAGAGAGAGAGAGAAGAGAGAGAGAGGACAGAGAGACAGAGAGAGACAGAGAGAAAGAGAGAGACAGAGAGAACAGGAAGAAAGCGAGAGACAGAGACATATTCCAAACGCTGGCGAGAGAGAGAGAGAGATGGAGAGGAGAGAGAGAGAGAGAGAGAGAGAGCAGAGGAGAGAGAGCAGAGAGAGAGAGATAGAGAGAGACATGAGAGAGAGAGGGACAGAG